>NMRA01000617.1:218799-243520 GCA_002633005.1 Phoronis australis | reverse complement strand
ATAACGCTTGTTGAGTAAAAGTACTGTTATTTTTGGCAAATAAAGTGGAAATACTCATTTCATTTTTAAACGTGCAATTTAATGAATATTAGTTTTTCATTGGTTTGCTGTTGTGATGTCATCAGGTCTATATAGTGATGACAATATGCCAAAAGTTACAGAAAACAACTCTGAAATTCTGTTGACAGGTTTTGAATGTTCTCATAAAGATCATTAGACTTTTCTGGCCTACGATATTTTTGCCTTTCTCTCAGTACAGACCCACATAACATTATGCCAATGTATGTAAAGACATACAAAAGTGGCCCAGTGAAATAATACTGTCTATACCACTTGTTTTGGCACAATAGCTTGCAAACCACTGCCTAGGATTCGCTGTTTGAAGCAACCATGTTAGACTGAGTGACTGAGTGACTGAGTGAGGTAACATACGCATATGCGTCTTTTGCAGGTTGTCGACATCTCTAATTACAGTTGTTAATATTTAACAACTGGACTGAAACATGGTGGCACACAGTAAAGTTTGATACAAACGTTCCCATGTGAGTGAGGAGCATGGTGGCACACAGTAAAGTTTGATACAAATGTTCCCATGTGAGTGAGGAGCATACAGAGGTAATGACATATTAGCTACTGACAGTAAATCTGGATCCTTGTTCACTTTTCAAAACTCGTTGTATGTAGGTCAACAGATTTGCCAAAGATGTAGGACCCCATTTCATTGCTGGTACGACAGTTGAAGCTGCTTGCCAATGAATTACCTTAAATGCAGCATATGTCCCTCTAAGGTCTATGTAACCTAATCTGCCTCATAGATCAGTCTATATTTCTTTTATTAAATGGCTACAGATGCTTTAATGCTAAGTTTGATGTACTGACATTGTCTGCTTACTTTGTTGTCAGGGTTTGTGATTTTTATGGTATCTGATTAGTCACATTGCTAGTTGCGTGACATCCTGGTGGCGTAAATGAAAAGTGTTATTCCATAGGCTGGTGGGTCAAAATTATCAAACTGTGTTCCAGACAATCAGAGGACAGAAGTATCAGTTGTCATGTAATGAAACAACATGAGTAACTCAAAATTTAATGTCAGGACATAAGGTTATGCAACACTTTACTGACAAATATCTACAAACTTTGGAATTTAACTTTCTAAAACACTACTTTAATTCATGAAAGTAGAGAGTCTTTATATAATGACTTTATATATCAATCTTTCATTAATTGGGTCCCTTGACCATATTTTTAATAAGATCTGGAAAAAAGAAATACATTCATGACAAAAGAGTGGAGTTGATATGACCAGTTTTCTTTTTATATAAATGTTTTTTTAGTAACCCTTTTCATTTAATCAATGTTTGAGTTTTTCATGAAATTACTGAAAGTCCCAGTTTTAGCTAGCCCTCCCATGCCAAAGCAGATCAGTCAAAAGACAATCTCTAAAAGCCTGATGGGGAACAGTGCATAAAGTACAAGATCTGAAAGTTTTTATTGGAATCCTATCAGCCATTTGCAAGATATGTTTTCCGCTTTACCAAGTTTAGACATTTGTCTAGGATCTCCCATAACCTTAACCTGATGCTTGAACACTTTTCTTTTACTGCACAGTGAATGTTGTCGTATAACTGTTGGTCTTCAAATATGCCATATGTTGATCACATCAGGGCCCGGTCTCCAATCTTTTTACTCGAAATGGAACTCGAAATTAGGTTTGGCATTTTCTACTCCACTTTTGGGCGAACTCAAGATAAGTGTCTATTATTCTATGCTCGAGTACACAATAACTTGCGTAGATAATTTATTGCCCTTAGTTCACAGTTTGTAAACCCAATATTAAAGCAATAAGTTCGAGTTTGAACTCGAAATTTCGAGTTCTTACTCAAGTTTGTAGCACGAATATAAGGGACTTCAAGGGCAAACTTGAACTAGAAACTCCTATGCATAAACTATAATGTATTCGAGCACAGTCTGATAACCAATTATCTTAAGTTAGCACAAAAGGAGCAGAGAAATTGCCAAAAATAGTTTCGAGTTCGTTTCGAGTACAAAGATTAGAGACCGGGCCCAGGTGTTGGCTAACGGGTTAGCAGAAAGTCCGGGGTTCAAACCTTGGTGGGGACAGAGAGCATTTTATAGATGTAGCTATGTATCACCTGATGCTAACAAATTAAGACTTCAACAGAAGTCTCCAAGACTGCCAAATTTGGATAAACTTCTTCCCAAAATAATTTGTCAGTTTATAGTTGAACTTTTGTCAGAGTTGAATGTCGACATTGTGTCTAGTCCTATAAGTTGCTTTTGTTGAGATTTAGCTAGAATTGGATTGGATTCTATTAGAAAAGAAACAAATATTTTATTAGTCTTGTCAAATTACGACATTGTAGTTTAGTTTGAAAAATACTGTAAGCCAGCCTTTGTACCTTTATAGAGTTTGTTTTATGTTGCATTATAATTTGGTGGTATTTTGGAAAAAATAAAAACTTATGCCTGTCCATGCAGATATTGTTAAAGCAACGTCACATTCGTATTTTTAAATATCTTGAAAACTATCCACCATTTTCGTTGTAACATACATCATCAGTGAGAGACTACGTCCACCTGCACTAACATGGAGAACATATTTTCCATGACCCCTGAGCTTTCCAAAGGAATGGGCCCAACTAGAGGATTTCATTTTTGTCTATGAAAGGGACTCATTAAAGGTATTAAATTTTTTCATAAAATTGAAAATGTGAAACTCCATACTGTTTTAAGTACTGGTTAAATTTGAAATTATGCAGAAGACGATTGCTAATGTGTTAGAGTAGTCTCAAGAATAGGAATTGTGTTTTCAGTTTATTGTAATCTGGGAGAGAAAGCTTGCTTCACCACTTAGTTTTTTGCGAAATGAAAAGACATGGATTGCAAGTTTGCTTATTAAAGGGAACAGTATTTTGTTCTGAATTGATTTAGCATACAGCTTTGTACCAAGGCAAGGGCAACGGATGGTGTCCTATGCCTGCCCTCTCGGACGACACGTTTTTCACAGAGTTTGAACAACTAGGTGCCATACAAAAAGGCATTGAGAATTTTTTACTACACTGGCATACAGTAAATAATAAGAATCGGTGATACAATTATAAAACGCAATGTAAACTCTATCCACTCAATGCCCCAATATGGAGCAGAAATATGTGATAAGCAGTCGATGTCCTGTCAACCACTGACATATCAGCCAATCAGAGACTGCTGCCAATATTAGTGCTTTTACAATAAAATGTGAATCAGTTTTGTTTGGAGCGCAACTCGGGCAAATGTTAGTTTTATATGTATGTTAGAATCGGTTTACTGCTGCATTGTTTTTACTACAGTCATCTTTTAAACTAGGCATTGGGTAAAAATTAATCGCTGATAATTTACAGGGATAGAAAAAATTGTTCATAATGTCTTGCAATCTTTCAGGGACTGCTTACTTCACAACATAGGGTTTGTAAAGCGAAAATAGAATGGCCTGCTTAAACGTGGAATTCGGAAGAAAGTAATTGTTAAAGTGTTCAATAAAGTCTCAAAATAAGAAAAAATTGTGCTTAAAACATATTGTAACCCGCCAGAAAATGTTTGGTTCACGAAGTGACTTTGTAAAGCAAATAAAAAATCATTCCAAGTTTAAGCAAGGGCGTGGCTTGCTTAAACTTGGAATTGGGTACAAAAAACTACAAAATGCATTCAGGGGTGTTTCAAAAGTAATAGAAAATGCATTTACACTGTGTTAGAACCAGTGAAAGAATGTTTGGTTAACCATGTGATTTTTGTAAGGTGGAAACTGAATTATTCCAAGTTTAAGAGAGCCACGCCCTTGCTTAAACTTGGAATTGGGTAGAAAAAAGTGCAAATGCGCTCAGAAGTGTTCCAAAATTATTACAAAATTCATTTAAAATGTCTTGCTACCAGTTACCAAATGTTTGGTTCACTATGGGATTTTTTGTAAAGCAGAAATTGAATTATTCTAGTTAATGTAAGGTCTTATCTTGCTTAAACGTTGAATGGGGTTAAAAAACTGTAAATGCGCTCAAAAGTATTATAAAGGTAATAGAAAATAAGCATTTAAAATGCATTGCAACCAGTCGAACATCTCCCTATTAAGCACCGAATTGTTTGTACAACAGATCACGAACCATTTCATTCCACATGATTTACACTTCCTACGTCAGTCATGCTGGTTTTGTTTACGTATAAAGCGCTATCTGTTGACAAATATAAAAGCCAATCAGAACCTCCGATGTAAAAATGGTATAAAAATGACTGGTTTCTGTACTCTAGTGGATATGCAAGGAGCCAGCGAGAGTGAGACCCTAGCGTTACTGAACTCTTCTATTACGAAAGATTAATATATAGGGACAAATAAAACGATACCCTGGTTTCTGGAAAGAATTCTAGTACAGTTAGTAGCAAATCAGTAATGAATTCAAGTGTGCTGATCTCTGCGCCCAACAGTCTGTCATGAAAATCGTGTTTTTCGGGCCGATCGGAGTCCATACAGCCGGGTGATGAAGTTTTCAGTTCCGCTAGCGGCGGGTGCGGAGATGTCGTTGGGGGCAATGCAAGATTCAGAGAGATTCGAGTAGGTTCAGTGACTACTAAACGTTTGAGTGTGCTACTGTTTTATCAGCAATTTGTGCTCTTTACTAGGCGATTTCTATTGCGCGCTTTGCGAACAGCATGCAAACTGTAATGGTGGACCGAAAAGGTGACACATTAGGTAGAGGAAACTAATTTAGAATACTACATAGAGTTATTGCAACAAATACCTTTTAGTCAAAATATGTGTTAGGGATTCTGATCTATGTTCCTTTTGTAATAAAGCTCCAGAGACGCTGTCACACCTTTTTTGGGAATTTAGCTTTGTACAAGATTTCTGGAAGGAATTCGGAAAGCTACTTCAAAAGTGTGGCATTCAGCTTCCCAACTGTCTGTCTTACGATATTGTTATTCTTGGACTTTACAGGACGCATGATTTTCTATTTAACATTTTGCTTCTACTAGCTAAACAGTACATTTACAAAGAGAGATGTCACAAAAATATACCCAATTTTCTCAAGTTCGTTACAAAAACTTATGAATACTATAATGCTGAAAAATTAAATGCACATAAAAACTTTGTACATGACAGCTTCTCTGCAAAATGGGAAAAATTTATTGTTCATGTTAACTTCATGTAGAAGATATTTACTTTAAACGAGATATGAGAATGGTCTTCCTGAGGTGTGCATGCGTGAATGAATGGTGTACTTATTTGTTTATTTGTTTTTGTAATTGTTTGTAAATGATAATAAATACATAAAAAAGAAAATAATAATTAGTTTTCATGATTTGCACGCCATGATCATAGAGATTTTACCGCTGGACAACATCCCAAATTTATACACGAATGTTAGACGATTACTAATAGACTATAACTGAAAATGATAAGTTATAGTCGTGACATCATGTATTTAAACATTTTTGTCCTGTCAAGGTTTTGTCCTGCGTGGCCTTTTTACATTTTTGCCAAATCTTTCATATATTTTGGACTTGAGAGCACTAAATTCTTATTTTAACACAAACGAGGTTCACCAATCGTCATGTCTCGGTTACACTTTAGTCATAAAGGACTAAACTAATCCTCTAGAATGTTGTGTCTCATGAACAATTGGTATTATAGAAGTGGTTTTCAAGGAATTTCGACGACGGTTTCCATTATGGCGGCAAAAAACAAACACTTGAAAACCATTTTGTTAGTTCACGGTTTGCCTGTGATGAAACTCTATGATGTTGGGCGATATGGTCATACCTAACTGAAGTGTCTTTATATTTTTTACAAAAACCGATTAAAGGGATTGAAACGACATTTCAAATGAGTAAAATTCGCCCAATTTTCCAAACGCTCCTTCTTAAGGGCAACGTAACCTTCTAGTTATTCAACAGTGTAATTACACTATGCTTAAATAGGATAAAAGTTCATTAGGATATTTTGTACGTTTTTGACGGCAATTGGTCAATCCAAGGTATTTACTGAAAAAATTATTCACAGTATCAAAAATGTAACCTATTGACATTTGTAGGAACTCAAACAAATATATTAAATAGAACTAACGTTTCAACTACACAGCGATAACTAACAACGTTACAAACAATTAGCTGTCACTGTTGAATTGCGACAAAAGCGTTCTGGGTTTGAAACATTAACGGACTAATCTGATCTTGAACTGCTGTCGAATGAGTTGACAACAAACTTAATAATGGTAAGAAAAACTGCAATTAAAGAGGAAGGTAAAATTATCACAAACACCTGAAAAGTCCACATATGCTACCACACATTTCAAAACTCTCACTCGATTGAACTCTTTGCTCAGCTTTTTCCATCCTTGCCCAACTTTTTATTTTTTTTGTCATCTAAATGGACGGTCACACTCCACTTTCAAAGAAGCTTCGACCTGACCAGCTGAAAGCCAGCATAGTTATGCTTTTTCGGGCAAACACTAGTAGTGTTTGCCCGATAACCGTTTTCAAAAAACATAACGCCGACTTAACACATGTTATAAAAGCAGAGTACTTACTGGGTGATGGATCCACAGATGATATTGTTCAGGCACTCCACACAATATATTTATAGATCTCGTTGTAGTAGTAATGAGGTTTCGTAGCAGTAGTAATCGCACGTATCTCTTGTCACAACAGCAGCGGTTTTCTGGTTCGAATAGCAATATTCAGTGGAATCTCATTGGCGGGAAATACAAACGTCACGTGACAAGAGATTCAGGGTAGCCCCTCCCCGGTGTTCTATTGAATGCAATCAATAGGCAATGCAGACAAATACAGTTAGGCCACTCCCACCATAGGTACCTGGTGCGAAGTTTCCCGAGTGCAAATCCAATATGGACTTAGGCTCCCAGCATGCGTACCACATCACAGATTCCTTTCGATGGAGTTCCCGATGTGGGCAGTAGCAGCTAAGGGGGGAAGCGTTGCGTAAGGAAATAAAATGGTGGACAAAGAAGTTGCTTTAAATCGCGAAGTATTTCAGATGTGAGACTTTTGAAAAAAGTATTTCACGAGGACTCGCTGTCGGTGATAAGTTTACCCTACGCTTTAACTGTGGATTTTGTTAGCATTATTAACTGCCATCCCACGAGGTCGACTCAAGGGTCATCGCCTCAGATCTTGAAAAATGTGCTTTCATACGTCCTGGTGACATATTTTCAAAGGTTTATTTGAAATTATCCAGGCCAGTATTTTTTAAGGTGGAGCATCATCAATACTTTGGCCCAATCAAATATGACCAGTGAGTAAAGCAATTCTAAAACGGTTCAAATGAAAGTTAGTAAGAGAATTTTTTTTGTAATATTTTTGTAAAAACTGTTGAGACTGTTTATATGATGACAGGTTTTGCATTTTCAAACGAGTTTCCGTTAACCTTAATTGGAGCGCTAAAAATGCGTTAAGTTATACATGTTTTTGTGTTTAGCCATTTTTGAGGTGCTTTGGGAGTCCAATTCGTGGGATGTTGGTGATTTCAGATAATATTTCCTCATCAATTTTCTTTGTGACTAAGAAAATAAAAAAAATGTTTTTTTTTGTTCGTTTCCAAGCAACAGGCAATGAAAAGGACGTACCATCTCGTATTTTACAATCCTTGACTAAAGACAGTCGCCTGCTGTAGCTCGTGAACCTCATCAAGGGGCTTCTTTTTCCAAATATATTTCCATGGTTATGACAATGACAGACGTCCCATGAATTTTTTATGATTTTATTACTGCTGGACCCTATGGTTTCGCTTTGTATAATTTGATTTCTTTAGTGAAATTTCATAAATTTCGTCGAATAGTTTCTAACCAGGAAACAATGGCACGTGCATGTCTTTGGATGATTCTAACCTGAGCTGTCACGCCATATATCTAACTTGTGCCCCCTATCCCTACCCCACCCCTACCCTGCCAGCTGCTAAGTGATGCTGTGCCATTTTAACATCCTCTTTATTACCTGACAATCGTTACATAAAAGTACAAAATCATTTCAATCAGTCTGAGTCTTNGGGGGTTCGAGCCCACATTTGGCGAAGTGGGCAAAAAGGTCCGCTTCTGAGAAACAAAAAGTCCGAGAAAATGAGACAAAAGTCCGCTAAACAAGCACAAACGCGCAGTTCACAGTGGTGTCCCCGTTCTTTTTCAGTAAGCCCGCTTTTTTGTTACCACTCAAAAGGTGCACAAGTCAGGAATTCGAGCCCCCCATATTGAAGGCTGGGTACGCGCATGATACTATTCGCGTAATGGATGTCATCCCAAACTGATTTGGTCAGTTGTTGTCACATTGAGAACATGGTGACTTTGAATTCAACCCAATGCCCGCAGGCACACATTTTTTTTGCTTAGCGCACATCTCAACTTTATAAAGCTTTTTGTTGTGAAAGGGGTGACAACATCACGCTGCCGGCCAGAGGGAAGATAAAAAATATGGGAGGGGGGCACTTACAGTATTCGACTTTGCCAAAATTTTGCTCCAATCGTGGAACCAAATTTCAGATTCTCCATATGCCCACCTCTTCCTTACCGTGGTCGTCGACAATTTCGCACTTTCATGGGCGTACTGCTTGTGGGGCAAACCTCGGGGAGGACACCACCAGAAATCTGTGTACTTAGTGTTTCAACACTACAATTTAACGAGTAAGGGTCCCTTAATAGGCCTGGACACGTTTGCACACGTTAGGCATTTAAATGTATGTATTTGACGTTTTTGGCTGTAGAGCACATTTACAAAATTCACTTTATGTGTACTGGTAAAAACCACAATTTAGGTGGTGTGATGCAAGAAACTCGTACTGCTGGCTGCGAAATCCGGACAATGATCTTCAAAAGAAACTCTGTCCTTGGAATTCTTTCAGAAAAAATATTGNTAGAGCACATTTACAAAATTCACTTTATGTGTACTGGTAAAAACCACAATTTAGGTGGTGTGATGCAAGAAACTCTTGCTGCTGGCTGCGAAATCCGGACAATGATCTTCAAAAGAAACTCTGTCCTTGGAATTCTTTCAGAAAAAACATTGATATATTCATAGTCACAAAACCACAGAGACTATTGTCTTAGTTGTTTCGGATACTCCGATTGTCACAGAGGTTACTGGACACAATTTGCAACTAGTTGTTTTATGTAGAGACGTCCGCTTCCGCTCTGACTTTTTCTATCAACTTACGAGAAACCTCAGTAGCCAATCATTATGCGTTATTTTTGATGACAAAACTAGAGTTAATAGAACACGCCGTATCAACGATACTATGTGTATTCGTGCTCCTATTCAGCTGCTCCACGCCGCTCTTTAAATTAGTATCAGTCGCTCTTTAAATTAGTATCAGTCCAGCGCCCAGAATGTCCTAAGAGTCCGAGATACCGTAATCGTTCGGGTTAACGCCCATGCTCAGTTAACCGCCCACCCCCTACTTTAGGTGGATTTTCGATTTAACCGCCCACTGCTCAGTTAAGCGCCCCCCTGCGATTTTTGAAGATTTCCAGTTAAGCGCCCACCTCTCGGTTAAGAGCCCATCCCTGACTTTTAAAGAATGAAGATTTAGCGCCCAGTGCTAAGGAAACGGTGATTCCCCGACTTTTACAAAAAGATCGATGATCACAATGAGCGTAACAACGCCGGGCCTTCAAGACGATGGTTTAGCAATGTGAATTACAATACAAGTAAGGAGTTCTTGTCTTGGGTCATGGACTCACTTCAAAATATAATACTTTAACGTTTTTGTCACTTTATTTTCTTCCCATGTTTACAAAGTTTAAGAACGGCGCCGGCGTCAAAATCTCCGCTTTCAGCGACTTTGTCTGCCGCACTGAGTTTCGGTTTGCAGTGCACTAGATAAAATATGTATTCGAAAAAATCAGGCCAGGCAAATGTGAAAATGGTTTTGCCAACCCTCCAAATTCTCTTAAGGTAGGAAGCTCTCGTATTTTGAAGAAATCTCACAACTCACGGAAAGANATTCACTTTATGTGTACTGGTAAAAACCACAATTTAGGTGGTGTGATGCAAGAAACTCTTACTGCTGGCTGCGAAATCCGGACAATGATCTTCAAAAGAAACTCTGTCCTTGGAATTCTTTCAGAAAAAATATTGATATATTCATAGTCACAAAACCACAGAGACTATTGTCTTAGTTGTTTCGGATACTCCGATTGTCACAGAGGTGCCTGGACACAATTTGCAACTAGTTGTTTTATGTAGAGACGTCCGCTTCCGCTCTGACTTTTTCTATCAACTTACGAGAAACCTCAGTAGCCAATCATTATGCGTTATTTTTGATGACAAAACTAGAGTTAATAGAACACGCGGTATCAATGATACTATGTGTATTCGTGCTCCTATTCAGCTGCTCCACGCCGCTCTTTAAATTAGTATCAGTCGCTCTTTAAATTAGTATCAGTCATACACGGAATATTATAATTTGATAATCGGACTGAACAGGCATGAAACTCGTTTTCACCAACTGGAGTGAAAACACAGACCAGCTTTACGAAGCCATCCATGGCAATAATAAATGATATCCTTCATGCAGTTACTTACTCCTTTCATTGCAATCCGATTTGCTTCAGCATTAAATGGATTAGCAGCCTGAACTGTGAACTGGTCAATCTCTTCATTTGCACTTAGTTGTTGGGCCATGACTTGCTGCACACTAATTGCATCCACAGTCTTACCTACACAGGAACTTTCACTTAAAGGCATTGGACACAAGTTCTTGTTAGATTATTTAATTAAATATTTTCCTACTTAAAGTTTGCTCAGTACTCTGTTAGGTCCGCCTAAACAGGAGTTTCTGGCAAAAAGGCGAAGTTTCCTCTTTAACAAACTAAAATTTGCCTTTTTACTTGCGAAACAAGTCACACCAAATGTCCACACTTGCATTTGATGTCGCGCACTTTCATTTATACCATAAATATAGGTTATCAGACATAAATAGGAATACTACTGTCATAGCCTATGAGCATTCATTTCATTTGGGAATGTACTAACGAGACCGAGGGTTGAGTTCGGGCATACTCAGATACAATGAACTCGAGATAAGATATCGTAGCAGTATTCCTATTTACTCGAAATGGAACTCGAAATTAGGTTTGGCATTTTCTACTCTACTTTTGGGCGAACTCAAGATAAGTGTCTATTATTCTATGCTCGAGTACACAATAACTTACACAGATGATTTATTGCCCTTAGTTCACAGTTTGTAAACCCAATATTAAAGCAATAAGTTCGAGTTTGAACTCGAAATTTCGAGTTTTTACTCAAGTTTGTAGCACGAATATAAGGGTCTTCAAGGGCAAACTTGAACTAGAAACTCCTATGCATAAACTATAATGTATTCGAGCACAGTCTGATAACCAATTATTGTAAGTTTGCACAAAAGGAGCAGAGAAATTGCCAAAAATAGTTTCGATTTCAAAGATTAGAGACCGGCCCTGGTTTACTTCCCATTACACTGAGAAATTGGTACTAAGTAGTCATACCTCCAAGCAAAACACGCCGCATGAATTACTGTCCAGTTGTTTCGCATGAGGACGGGAGCAAACTGTCCAGCGCCCAGAATGTCCCAAGAGTCCAAGATAGAAGTTTCTAAAAACAAACCAAATTCATAAGATGTACTAAAAGTACGAGTTACGAAAAAATTTACCAGGCATGCAGGCAAGCATGAATGTCTAATACAACAGAATATACGATAATCTGAGTATCAAAGTCTTGACGTTCACATTATGTTAAGCAAATTTCTAAGTAAAAGGTATGCAATAAAATTAACATAAGTCTAGCGTAATGAAGATTTTTCTAAATCACAAAAATGCTTACTTCCACGTCTTCAAAATNCAGAGTGTCGACTATAAACATCCTAAACACAAAAAACATCTGAATTAAGTTTTTCAAACTTTTATTACAACTCATTTTAAAACTGCTCTCAGACTATGAACTTGGCAGCTCAGTACGAGACTGCAACCATAAATTTGATGTCTGCTGTGACCTCTGCAACACGTGAAGCTTGCACGCGCGCACTTTAACAAGGTCACATCTTAAAATAGTTGCAATCCAAGTAGAGGCTGCGTGGTCACTGGTCGTCTGCGCTCTAGAGGGCAAAGTAACAAGACCGCAGGACGCCACGGGGCTATTACTCAGTAATTCTGTAAATTTAACAATAAAAACTAATCTGAGGGCAAGAGAATCTTTGTTGGGATCATCCGCTGTTATGACATTTTTCTCGTCATGTGGCTACGTGACGATAACGCTCTTTGAAAAGTACCACGCGTTCCGAGTACGAGGTAAAATTAACCGCCCAGGGCGGTTGCCTGTCGTAATAAGCGCCCATGTTCGGTTAACCGCCCACCCTGGATTTCTTGAAATTTCACGTTTAAGCGCCTATGTCTGGTTAACCGCCCACCCCCGATTTTTTGGGTTTGCCAATTTAACCGCCCAGGGCGTTAACCCGAACAATTACGGTAGTAGTTTCTAAAAACAAACCAAATTCATAAGATGTACTAAAAGTACAAGTTACAAAAAAATTTACCAGGCAGGCAAGCATGAATGTCTTATACAACAGAATATACGATAATCTGAGTATCAAAGTCTTGAGGTTCACATTATGTTAAGCAAATTTCTAAGTAAAAGGTATGCAATAAAATTAACATAAGTCTAACGTAATGAAGATTTTTCTAAATCACAAAAATGCTTACTTCCATTTCTTCAAAATCCTGTCTAGGAAACCTTGCGTCTCACCCAGAGGATCCAAGATGATTAGCTTTTTCCGTCTAAAACTGATGAGCTGAAACATTCGGAAAAACAGATGAAACCATAATGTCAATTCTGCAAAACAGAAAAAAATTGAAATGAAAATGGAACAAATGTATACTGAAGTATCACCTTATTGACTGCAGAGGCAAAAACACTTGCCTTGCATTTTTAAATCATGAAAAAAACAAATCTATGTGTTTTCTTGCGATCTTGTAATTGGTCAGAAAACAACCACAAGGAGTGACTCTAAAAACGTGTTTTCCAAAAATTTAATAAAACAAAGAAGTATCTTAAAGGCAAAGGCAACCTTTTTTCTTCTCATCTTCAGCAAAAAATAGGTTTATTGACTATCCCTGACCTATTTCTCACTTTATTACAGCTTTTCGTAATTTAATTAGTTACTCGTCCTCTACTCGAGAAGTGATGTCTTGAGAGGCAAGAATTTTGCAATAATTTCTTTTCATATAGTCTAACTAGTGTGTAATCTGTCAAGTCAGTCATTGTTCTGCCTCCGTTGTGATAAGTTCGGTCGTTGTTTGCTTTTGTTTACGAGTCAGTCAACATGCCACATTATTTCTGCATATCAGGATGTACTCACTATCATATTGCACACTTGGGGAGAACCTTTGCATCGCTTTCCGAAGTATGACACACTTCGTAGTACTTGGCTCGTACTTGAAGAACGCAGCATTAAACGTCCACGCAATGTACAAAGCATTGGAGGGTTACCGAGTGTTTGGCAAGCATTTCCTGCCGTCAGATTACGAGAGACATGTGTATGCTGAATTTATGAAGGTCCCTGCGAAACAACGCCAGAAGAATGGTGCCATACCTATGCAATTGATTCCCGTCAGTGCCCCGTCACCATCCCAGAGAAGTGCATTTTTGAAGCAAGAAGCCTCGTGAGCAGTGGCCACTACACTCACTGGAGGCACTTCATTTACTATCACGTGCCTCCGAACGTTTCCCAGAGCGTGCAATTCCCAGAACTAGCAGTGATTCGCCCTGGGCTATTGTGTCTAGCCCAGAGCTTGTAAGCAGCCTTGCAGCAATGTTGAGTAGAGGGAGTGAATACAGACCCAGTTTGACACCAGTGAAGAGGACAGTTTGTCGTCCAATGAACAGATTGGTGAGCCACACTTTGATAAGTTTATTGTGGACTTGTCTAAAGTATTGGAGTTACTTAGAAGGTGCCAGGTATGTGGCGAGGTAGTCAAACTCAACGCAGAACCAAACTGGCGCGAAATTCTTGTCTCCCAAAATGTCACTTCCTGAGAAGAGGATGAGTAATTAATTTAATTACGAAAACTTGTAATTAAGTGAAAAATATGTCTGAGATAATCTACGGACCTTATTTTTTGCTAACAATGACATGAAAAAGGTTGCCTTTGCCTTTAATAACAAATTACCACCACAACCCAATGAAGACCATTTTCACTGTATACAGAGAGTGCATCCTTTCCATCGAAATGAACCTGTAAGATAGTAAATAGAAGCTAGCATTCTTGAAAATGAACTTTAACTATAATTGAACATCATATTAAAAAAACATACAATTTTTAGTCATAAATAATGTGACTGGAATGAAAACATATTGTCTCATTGATTGCAAACAACAGTAATGAAAAGTAAAATGGTTACATACATCTGTTTGCAAGTGGCCGTCAAGCAGCATCTTGATGACACTACAGTTTAAGTACAGGAAGGATTCCTGGAAAGGAAATGTAATTGATGTATCTTGATGTGGTCCAGTAAACACTCAATACTGAAGGAATAGATCAATCTACATTTTCTTAGCATGATGTAGAATATTTCATCAAAATCATTAAATTACTCTCACTACAAACTCTACAAAAATGATGGGTGTAAAATGCCCCAACAAGTCATCTGACGTCAATCATGTTGCTTTGATGACACACAGCTCTGTTCCACCCCTTCTGAGAAGCCAAAATCAACTCATGGTGATTACTTCACGAAACCAAATTAAAGCCCTGGTCATAATCAAGCTCATCCTTTTAATTAAAAAATTGGATATTTATAAGCAAGTAGACTTACCGTTTGACTGCATAAAACACAAGGCATCTATGACCTGCAAGTAAGATTAAATTAATTTTCTTATAATAATCAAAATATTCCATATTGGTGAAAGAGACAGCATAAAGCTAATGCCAAATTTTTCTCAAATGCTTAAAATGGTTGAAGAAAGAATTTTACATCCAAGAAAGCAATTTATGTAAAAATGTTAAGTTGGATGAATACCAGATTTCCTGGACAAACTGGCTAACAGAACATTTTTCCAGACAACTCCAAACACAACACAGATGAAAAGGTATGTATGGTATGACTGCGTTAAGGACTGTGTTGTTTCTTGTGCTCATGTTTTCTTCGTACATGACTTGTAATAATAAAATATGTGCAATAAAAGAAAACTTGGCGAAACATTGATTGAGTGACAGTCAACCATTGCTCTTATTATCAGATTATTTCAAACCAATTAAATCATGTTTTCAAACAATGCAAAATGAATCAATTTTGAGTCATAGTGTGCCACAGTTGAAATTGAGGTCAGCATCGCGTCCAATCTGTAATACATCGATTAAAAATAATCACTATTGTTGAAACTGAAAGTCCTCGAGACCCAAGTTGAACAAAGATTCTCATTTTATGATACACCAACTTCAATTTTCGAAAAAGACTGTCTTGTCTCGCAGATTTGAGAGCCTAACACCAGGTTATCTGGCTTTAACTGAGCAAAGCATGTCTAGCCATTCTTAATTACCTCATCAGGGAGATTGCTCTGAGTTGCTTTCACTGAGTTTGTGGTAATTCCAGGTGCGATGTAACATTTAGGCGACTTTTGTGCCTCCCACACACTGTCTATGTCTAAAATTTAAATATGCAATCATGCAAAAAGAAAAAGGTTAAATAATTCAAACACAGCTAATGCAATTCAAAACAATATGTTACAATATATTACACTTGTCACAGAGTAACTATCTTCATTTCCTCAAGTGACCTTGAAAATGATATCAAGGTCACAAATTGACTGGCACCAAGAGAAATCCCACCTACAACTACTACAAAATATGATATTGTGTCAACAACATTGCGTAATCTATATACATGAATATTCAGTTTCCCACTTTGTGCTAATTATCATCACAAAGATATTGAATGGCTTGTTATTGCACATACCATAACTGGAGAATATACAAAAGATCAAGACACAATTTCGGGAACTTATCACGCAAATACAATACAATATAATGGCAGGATAACTTCAAAGACTGTCAAAGCAAGGAATCCTTAACATTTGGAAGTTCAGAAACAACTGCTATATTACTGAGAGTGCAGAATTACTACACAGTGCTCCAATTTGTATATCCTTTGAGGTGACAGAAGTACAGCCGATCTCTATCCAACTACACAATTCTAAACATAGAATATCTAATGTTTTCAGGTAATGGTAATGTATCATAGAATAGCTAGTTTGCAATTATTTAATAGAAAATACTAGTACTCCTTTTAAGCAAATATGAGTACAGTCATAAAAAATAACTTTTTGAGCTTTTTTCAAGATTTTAACAACAGCATCTGTAATTATATTACAGGAAGAAGCAATGAGCAGACATTTAATGATAAAAAATACCTTCCAAGCTGCATATGAGACCACAACTTAAAGGAGATCGTCTCCAGATAAGCTGTCAGCTATAATATAAACACAAATAAAAGAAAATAAATCTCAACATGAAGTACTGAAGCACAAAAATTGTGAAAGTGCATACGGACTTTGACACTTACCAACACAAATAGTTCTGATATCGATGGATGGATGGTTCTTAGCAAAGCTATCAGGAGCAGACATGCGTATTTTAATAGATGTATATATTTCAAAAGCTCTCATTAGTACACAAACAATCCCATAGCAGAAGTATACGGGACATATCGATCAGAAGGGTGAGTTTTTCAGTCAGTTCCTCTACAAAATAGTGCCATTTCCAACATGATTCTCTACAAAAGAGAGCCTTTTGTGAGTAACTCTCAACAAAAAGTTCAAATTTGAAAAGAAAAAGTTCAAAAAGGGCTAGCTTTCCACATAACTCCACAGAATGGTTCTGAGCATTTCCGGAATAGGTTATAACAAATGGATAAACAACCATACTGGAGAATAAGCCACTACTAAGCAATTGTTTCTTTCACAAAACTTCGTTTACAAATCCCTCAACAAATGGGTCCACTCCCTCAATTTCATACAATCATACACATTAAAAGGTGTATTTACTTTAAACACAACTCTTCATGCTTGAAGTCTTGGAATACCTTCTGCACCGGTATTACAAACTTAGTGCATTGAGTTAAAGTAATTCTTTATGAGTAACTTTAAATAGTGAAATACCATACACTACCTTTTCGTCTTTCATTTGGCGACATGTATTTTATTTTCTCTGGCCACCACCCAGATTGGTTATCTTCATCCCAACAATAACGCACTTCATGACCATTCAAGCACTTCACTGTGAAAGAGAATGCAACAACAGAAAACAGATAAGGAAAATAATTTATGTAATTTGTAACAACACAGTTGCCTTTAAATGTGAAGTGGGATTTCTCTGCTGAGAAAGGTGAATGCAAATAATAATAAAATTCTACCAAACAGAAAGAAGCACTGCGCAACAAATCAGTTACCTGAAATTTCAAAAGTTCAACCTAAATAGTTGAAATGAGTGCACCAGTATAGAGTGCTTGCATTGAACTGGCAAGCTTGGTCAACATAAAACCCGAAAGACAAAGTTTACAATAGTTGCCAATGAAGCGAATAATTATGCACGTACCTCTGGTTATTGAATACCCTAGTATGTCCAAATTTGACAAACACAATGTTATGAATAGTTTCTAAAATAATGCAATTTTGCATGAAGTGCAATCGAAAATAGGAATTAAATGATTTTACGAAAAGAATAAACCTTGAAAGTCATAAAAGCACAATGGCAATTTACTAAAGTGCAACACGTACTTTTACCAATTTAGGTACAGTCCACAGTTTTGAAGATAATTGGCTAAGTGCCCTGTGTGTTAAAAGGTTACCTTACTCACATTTCAACATAACATCTACCAAAGTAAACTGAATTTTTTCAAGAGTTTATGATATGTTATCAACAAGTTAGTAAGTACAAGTAATTAAACTTACAATACTCTTTCACCAAATTAGTAACCACCTTCCGCCGTGTGACCAGAGCCCAGGTGTTTATTTGTGATGGTTCTATATCCGGAAAGCCTATAAATTTTCACAAATGTAGACAAATTACCTAACAATCACGGAGAAGTAACACATGTCGGTACTTGCCAATGTCAATGAATCTATGTTTTATGTGGTCCTTATTCACAATATGTGAAAAACAAAGAAAATGTGATTGTCATGGTACATCACATTTATAAAAGACATCCTCCTAATACCCTAAACCTTAGATTTGCCAGGTCTGTTTTGGTATTCCGAGGATTAAAGGTCTTTTTTTTATCCTCCTAACTATGCTAATGTATAGCAGAAACTAAACAACAATGTTATTTCAATATCATCTACGCTAAACAAAATGCAGTTGCATTCACTGACAATTTTGCAAATAGTTGACCCTTGTACAAATGATGTACCTTGGGTGCTCACACAGCCACCATCATGCAGTGCTATTCCCCAACACCGTGTCACAATACTGACTGAACATGGTTGAGTGATTTACGGTAGATCATTTTGAACACAAAACTAGATCTTAAAAACAATTGGTAATTTTCAACCTACTTCATATTCATATTGTTGATCACGGAAACAAGGAATTAGCCTGCAAGTTCCACTTTAATGCTTTTCCAGCGTGATTAGTTCTCACTTAACGTTGAACTTTTCAAGTAACCAGTAAACGAAAAAAAGTTACTTACTAGCTGGAGCCTGTTGATAATGCAGGTTACGCTGCTTCATGGCATCTTTGATCACGAGTATTAAGCACATCATACAATCACTCCCTAAATAAACAAATGGTAAAAGCTTGAAGGCTTACTCAGTATCAACAAAGACTTTAAGACTTAATGTAGTTTAATGACTAGGAAAGTAATAGATAGTAGAGTAAAAGAATATATTATTCTCTACAATTAAAGTTTGCAGAATTTGAGTTTTGACTTAAATTGGGTCATAAAATCATGCCTTTTAATCAGTAAAATTTAGCAAAAATGAAAGGTACACCAATAGCAAAAAAAAACGGAATCAGGAACATGACCAAAATTCAAGATGAGGCCTTGACACTATTTTCAACATTTTCTTTCCTTACTTATGAATACTTCTGATTTTTTCTTGAATCTAATAAAAGCCTTATTTTTCAAGTAACACTGGAACAGTGCCTAACCAGAATATTTGAAAGTTTCCAATTAGATTTCGGAGATAAGACGTTCCAAAGTTGGCTCAAATTATCCTACATGTGCATAACCTCATAAGGGCAACATAGCTTTAGTGAGTTTCAAGGTTTAAAATGGTTGTGAGCCGTCTGTCTCGAGAGACAATGAATATACACCCTCTGTTGGTCATTGGTTGGATTTCAGCATTGCTTGTGGCTAAAAAGTCCGATTCTGGAGTGGTATGCTCTGTTGCAGGTGTCACAGGGGTATACTTTGTCTTGATCACTATCAGAAGAGGCTGCCCTCTGATGCCTGTGCTCTTTAGTAGTGCTTGTTTTACTTCTCTTCATTGCTCATTAGTTTTAGTGCACAGCTTGACACTCGAGCTCAAACTGCTGCGATCGGAGGCCACAGCTTCTCATTCTGAAATGGTGAGGTTTCCCTGTCTTCAGCTCACACTTGCAAAAATCTTTATAACGAAGAATAATGCTTCTTGCATGTCTGGTTCCAGTGGCAAGCTCTCCATAAAGTATATCCTTTGGTAATCTCCCATAGTCGATGTGCCTCATGCATCCAACCCAGTGGAGGCACCTCTAGGCAAGCTTTGCGTACATACTAAGCAGTACTGCCTGGGTTAGAATTGTTTTGTTGGAGACGTGCAGCCATTAGATGCCAAGTATATTTCTGAGGCAGCGCATATGAAAAGAGTTGAGTCAGTGCTCTTTCCGGGTTCCAAATAAGACAATGTGCATTAATTGTATAGAGAAGAACACCATAAAATAACCATGTTGAATTCAAAAGACATGCTCTTTGTCAAAAGCTCTAGAAGACATTGACAATTCAACAACAAACTTAGTACCAACAAACTGAAGCCGGGGACATGGCTTCCCCTTGACAGGTTTAGGCAAGTATACTGCCAAAACCTTAACAGCATGACATCTGTGCCATTTGGTGACCTGAACATTTACATAAGAAACTCGAATTAGATTAGTCAATTCCCAAAAGTCAACTTTTGAACAAATCATTATAGTAAAAAATACCTAGAGAGATGACTGATCGAAACATCATGCTCCTGTAATAAGAGATTGTAAATAAACCAAAACATTTTAGAAATGATATTAGAAATATCTTATGCGGAGGACTTTTCCATTTCCTCAATCATTAAAACTAATTTCATTAATGGTGCCTACCTGTTTCGCAGCATTCCCAACTGCATTGAAATCTTAAGACCTTGTAACTGTGATTGCCACTGCACCTTTGCATTTCACTAATTACCATGGTGACCCCCAAACTTTGTGGTTGGCCAATTTGACCTCCCAGGGGTGTTAAAGCACATACTTAATGGCCTATCATTCTAACGTCGATGCGGCGATGATTTGGGGAGTTGCGGTAAGTATGAACGTTTAACTCCAGTCCTGGATTGCAGTTAACAGCTCCACTTAACATCGCAGTTAACAGGTGGATTTAATAGCGCAGCATCGATGCTGCGGTGCAGTATGAACGCTTAACTTCCGACCAATCGAAGTTATCGCCAGGTGCCATTGTTATCGTCAAAAGTTACGAGGTAGTGCCGTCATTAATTGCTGCTTATATTTGCTCTAATAATAACCAATCGATTTACAAATAAGTTTAATGTCATTTTGCACACCTAAATGTTCCCTTATTTTCATATTAAAAAATAATTTAGCATGCGATAACTTCAATGACGACAGCGTCACCAACCGTTAACCACGATGTTCATTAACTACCAAAGCCAGTATGAACGGTCCAGTTAACTGCGCTGTTTACGTCGATGCTCTGCTCAGACTGGAGTTAAGTCAATATGAAAGGGCCTTTCCAATATAACTTCAGTTATATGTGAATGCCAATATTTTTTCATCCAATGATAAAAAAATTCATTCCACAATCTCATTGCACTGAATACTAACTCTTCCAGATAGCCTTCGCCAGGTGCGACTATTTTGGTCTCTCTTCGGATTCATCTACAAAAATAATTGTTTGAGAATGTTGAATCCAAATTACACAAGAACACTTTGCAAACAAGAACACTTAAAAGATTGCTCAAAAACATATTACATGCTTAAGACACATTTATAATTCAGTATTACATGTAACAGTAGACTTATTGAACATTAAAATATTTTGAATACATATGTTTGTACATAGCAATTATAACTATTATCACATACTGACAAGTAATAGTTTATGTATGCTTCTTATTTATTAGAAATTTAAATTTTATTACAAATGTCCTCAGAATTTTAAAGTGTCATGAAACTGCAACAAAGCAATTTTCAGTCATATCAACATCTTAGATTCATGTTCTTAAAATTTCAATTTACATTAGACAACTTAGTGAGAAAAACAAGTACAATCTAGTTAGTAATGTAGAGTATGCAAGTGCTGTCATGATTACAACAGGAGTAAACTGCCAGTGGGTAAAAAATTTACTTGCTCAAGCCAGGAATCTTGTGAAAGTGGGTGTAATAACACTGGATTTTCATGAAGTAGCAATTCAGTTGACCAATCAGAATAAATTCCAAAATATTATTCCACCAATCACGAGGCATAAGATAAAAGCTAATTTGCTGGGTCCATTTTCATATTTCATTTCACTGTAGTCTCAAACCAGTGTTGTAAAAGTTCTATTTTTGATGTTAACCTGTCTGAGAATTCACTTTAATCTTTTATCACTGTTGTTATGTGCAATTTCCTTGGTATCAGTATTATCAATTATTCTATTATGAGTGTTCACAGTCCAGACATACATTCCAGTGATAATTGAGAGTGAAAGAACACAAATACCTCTAAGTCATCAGTGATGACCTGTGGCAGTTAGCAGCTGCTTCTTATTTTCAAAATCATTAAAAATGGAACAGAAAAGCGAAGGAGTTTTGTTTTTAATAGAAAGTTCATTGTGGTTTTGAAATTAACGGACATAATATTTTTTACTCTTAAAATATTTTCAAAATTGTTTTATGCCACATTTTTTTTAAAACCCATTTCAGTCTCAAATTATCTGTCATTTTTAACACATTTTACTTGCAAAATATTTTCATAATTATTTGCTATCACATTTTCTATTTGATTATGTTCCACTTTTAAAATACTTTTCTTCTCTTATGGAAAATGTATTGTTTTTTTAGCAATTCAATTCAACATACCTCGGCAGAGGTGTACAACATTGACATATCCACTATAAATAGACAATGTGTCATTCTCAAAAGTATTCTCAATCAAGTACTAACATTTACTCTGATCTTTTACAAATTTTCAGTTTCTTTTCACATAATAAAAATATTTACAAAGGAACGAGATTCACCCGCTTCTAAAATATCATGGTCAGTTCTTACTAAACAGCAGTTTATTCCAGTATGCAATGACAGTGTCAGTGAAAAAACCAACAGAGGCAAAGGTCAATTTAGGTACTGGTGAGTTAGAGACCTGCAGTCATGAGAGATCAATTTGAATATAAAATCTCCCAGTGGCTGAAAAACCCCTTCCCCCCTCAACAAAGTATATACATTGGTATAATCTGACACTGCCTGCAACTGAGAGAGGTACATGGTGCTCAAATGAAGCCAGTTACGCAGTGATCTGAAATGTATGAAATACACAATAAAACAAAAAACATGGCTAAACAGAAAAATGAGTAAGAGATGTATCCTAAGCAAACAGGACATCAAAAGGCCAGCATAGGGTAAAGGCCAGCCCAGGGTATTTAAAAAGAAGTAAGGGAGTATAAAATACAAGAAGGTTGATAAAACACCAGCAAATAACTGTGGAAAGAACAAGCATCAATTTCAGTGATCAGCGAGCTGGAATACAGAACTGTCATTATCAGTTCAACTGGGATAGCAAAGGATGTAAGTTGGTAAACGATTAATGTTTGCACAGTCCAGCTCTCTCACTGTCTGCGTTTGTCTGATAAACCAACATAATAAAACAATTATGTCATACACAGCACAATTGATGTTAACTAATATTTGAAAATACACCTGAATTAATTCTTTAAACATTTATGTTATTGAACATTTCTCTGACTCAGAACTTGACATCTTGAATGCATCAGCTACGCTTGATAAAAACATAGAGTCCTGATAGGTAGATTTTCTGTCCAAATATGCTAACTATCTCTAGATAGCAAGGTGAGTACATTGAAAAATCACGGAATTGCTTACACTCACTACAGTTTTATAGATTGGAGGACTGGAATTCAACTTTCGATGGCCAAGAATAGCCAATTACACCGCCTTGTAATGCTGCAGGCATACAACCATACAGGGGTCATAGAAAATCCCTATAAAAAGTTACTCCCCAGAGTTCAACAAAAATATCGGGTGAATAAGGTTGGAATCTATGATTTAGGAAGAGAGAAAACTGGACCTGAAAATGTCCAAACAAAATTGTTTCCTTTGACCCCGTGCTCAAGTTTGAGACACCTGCATGTTCCTTACTGGCTGTACCAAACGGGAGTTGTTTGAATGAGATCTAATTTCTCCTTAAACATTGTTACAAGTGAATGCAGCAACATTTGGAGAATGTTCGCTGTTATATTTGTCTCTGACATTACTTTTGTGCCCTTTTATGATACCATTATTTCATTTTCTCACAGGATACTTTAACGAGTCTATTGGAAACTCCTCATCACGATGATGTCTTTGGAAAGTCTGAAGACATCTGAGATATATCTAAAATTGAAATGAAAGATTCAAAAACAAAGTTCTACCCATAAATGACAAATATGATTATGATAAGGTCAACAGTACAGCACCTTATGCAATGAAAAGACAACTTGATTCTATGAGCAACTTCAGCCATGCACCTTATGTTATGAGAATGTGAAAATGGGACCCCTATATGTAATGAGAATGTTCAACTGGGAGCACCTTATGCTAGGAAGGAGTTAAAATGGGAGCACCTTATGCTAGGAGGGAGTTAAAATGGGAGCACCTTCTGCTAGGACAACCTAAAAATTAGAGCACCTTATGCTAAGAGGGAGTTAAAATGGGAGCAAATTATCCTACAAGAATGTTAAAATGGGAGCATCTTACCCAAGGAGAATGTTAAAATGGGAGCATCTTACCCTAGGAGAACTTTAAACTGGGAGCACCTTATACTAGAATGGTAAAAATGGGAGCACCTTACCCTAGGAGAACTTTAAACTGGGAGCACCTTATACTAGAATGGTAAAAATGGGAGCATCGTATGCTAAGAGAATGTCAAAGTGTGAGCACCTTATGCTAGAACGTAAAAATGGGAGCACCTCATGCTAGGAGAATGTTAAAATGGGAGCACCTATGCCATGAGGTCCACGGCGAGTGGTTACCCCCAACCCCCTGCGGTTGCCCTGCTCCAGACGTCAACCCACCACCCAACGGTTCCCTCCCCAGTGGACACCCCCCCCCTGTCGCACCCCTCCAGTGACCACCCCCCCGGTCGCACCCCTCCAGTGACCACCCCCTCAGTCGCACCAATCCAGTAGCAAACCCACCACCACCACCCAATGGTTGGCTTCCCAGTGGACACTCCCCTCAATTAACTTACCACCGCAACCGCA
>NMRA01000617.1:158389-213681 GCA_002633005.1 Phoronis australis | reverse complement strand
TTTTTTTTTTTTTGTTTTTTTTTTTTAGTCCCCCCGATTTTTGTCGCGGAAAGGTTCACATTGACCATTTCAAAGGCTGGTTATCGGGCATGATTTGGGCCGTAAAAGTTTCCGCGTTTTTTGTGATTGGTCATTCCAAGCCCTGAAGATTGTGCGTCAGGAGTTTGTTAAGACTATCAAGTTTCAGAATTTAGATGTCATTGAACCCTAAGCTAGTACTGATTGTAGTAGAAATAATTGATATAAAATATTGATCAAGTCATGAGATGGCAAAAATACTGTTATACTTTGCACCAGTCATGCTTTCCTTTTCATATGGCTTGTTTAGCAAGTTTGCTACAACTCACTGAAGTACTATTACTAGCAGAGTACTACCACTTTGGCTGTACAACTGAATCCTGTGACATGTGAGCAGATAGATCAACATCACTCTGTTAGACTACTGTCTATAATTGGATTTGAAATGAATGTATTCTTAGCTACAAGTAATTTGTTGTAAGAATGCTTGATTCTAACATTTTTACAGGGGCAGTTTGTCTTTTGGAGTGTGGTGTTCAGCACTAGGAAAAGTTCAAGTTAGCCAAACAAAGGTTTGAAATTGTGAACAATTATGGTCCATAAAGAATCCTTTGGGTAAAATCTCACCAATTTAGGACACAATATGGCAGACAAGGGGAATTTTGTTTGTTAATAAAAGATTAGTTATACCAAATAAATGCTATTTTTATAAAAGATTAGTAACATTAGATAAATATTTTTGTCATTTAACTTCACACAGAACTGCTACCATCAGAGACAATGTTTTCAAAAAGTTTTAGGCATTCTCGACAATGTTTCCAGTAGCTTTTAAAAATGAAAAAGATGTTCTTCAGGAATCAGTGAATTTGCCGTAGTCTTCAGTTCTCATTGTGTATTCAGTGTTGATGTTGGTTAAAGGCAGATGAACATTGATTTCTAATGGTGAATTTTGAATAAAAATGATAGCAAATTTTAAAGCTGTTTCTTAATGTTGTATGTTAAATAAAATAATTTTTAAATGATTTATTTTGAAACGTTAGTTGTGAGTAAAAATTGTTATATGAAATACGTAATGTGCAGTTTCCAATGTAGGATTGAGGTGTTACCTTTTTGAAAGATGTTTTTTGTCAATTGGATGTATTTTACTTTCTCTGAACGATATTTTGAACCTTTCTAGTTTATTTTTATGAAAACGAAGTGAACAATGTATTAATAGAAAGTTTGACACTGTGAGCAAAGAATGTATAAGCAGCTGAATTGATGTTTTAATTAGTCTGTTGTGCGTGAACTTGGAATCCTGCTTAATCTCAAGATCGTGTACGTGTGAACTTGGGAGTTGAATATTCTTTAGGGCAATCAGGTGATTTTTTTCAATGTAAAGAATTTTGCCTCATGATCACCCATTTCTCCTTTATCGTTACTTGTGTCAAAGAATCTTCAGAATATGTGAACAGTTAAATCAATTATTATTTGGTGAATAAATCACCAAAAGTTGAAAAAGGGTAATTTAAAATTTACTTTATTTTATTAAGATGTAATTTGATTTAGTGCAGTGTAAATTATTATCAACGTGAACATGATTATTTGAGTGAACTTGTCAGTGTGTATTCCATCTTCACATGAATGCGCTCTTGAGATTAAGCAAGAATACAAGTTCATACGCAACATGGCTGCAAATTGTTATGAACTAGGGTCGGGAACGAAGATGGAAAAGCAATAAAACAGCTTTCTTACATGGACAAAGATTTTCGAAACTTGCCCGCTGCTTCACAATTGTAGTTTGGGTTATTGCTATTTTATTGAACTCATTTTTATCAAAATCAACTGGGCAAAATCTTATGATACCTTTTACAGTTAGCAAATGTGTGAAATTGACCAGAAACACCCATTAAAAAGGTAACCTGTATTTATTCCAATGCCATTTTTATTTTTAGGGAAAGTGTTGGGACAGGTTTGGCCACTACGAAGATGGTCAACTGTATTTGAATCCAGAAGAAGCTCTTTATTTGCTGGATATTGTACGTTTGTTGTGTTAGATGGCATAAGATAGCAATATATTTTAAAGGATGAGGAGGGTGTTCAGGCATGACATGTGTTAGCTTGCCAAAATGAGATCTGTCAGGTCAAAAGTAGGAAAGTTAGCCTTGGTTTTTAACCTGACTAATTTTGAGATCTGCGCTCACCGACTTAAAAAGATCCACTCATATCAATTTCGGCCAAAGTTTTGTGTTTTTTATCTAAAAAGCTGCACAAAGGGATGTAAAACAAGGCTCAGCAAAGTGTGAAACGCCATGATTTGCCAAGCAATGATTTAAGAAATAAATCCCGCATCATTTTTGCTGATCCCAAAAAAGTGAGCAACTAAAAATATGTGAATGACCAGAACCAATTATGTTTTTGGCCTTATACTTGAGGGGGAGTATCCATTCAAGAAACTGCATTAGTTAGGTGCACTCCCAACATGTCCTATTGTTCTTCCTACGTGTATTCAAGCAAGATGCTGCATCACATTTGAAATGTTTTGCATCATCTTTAGAAATCTTGAGCCTTGTTTGAAAAGCTCTCAACCATGTATAAAATCGTGAGGCAAGTTTGAGGAGACCAAGTCTTTATTGCAGCTTTACAAGATTACTGTTGCGCGGTGGTACTTATTTTTGTTATTTTGGGGTAAAAATAATACTGACGTGATCAGCAAGTGAAAATAATGTGTAGCTAACTGTTGTTTCTGTGAATTGGTAAAATGGGAGATTAGGAGACAAAATTACAATATGCAATTTGTGCTGTGTTTGGATTTTGCTCAAGGAGAATCATGTATGTATTGTGAATTGATGCCATAATACTTGCAGGTTTTACAAAATATGATATTAATTATTTATACCATTTCAGCATGAATGTACTTATTTGCCTAAGTACGGATTTCATATTTTAATTATCCAACATTTGGATTAAAGTTTTAATTCTGTTTGCACTGTTATTCCAGGGTTACATAGAAATAATGTATGGCAGTCTACCAATCAGCCTACAGCAGGCTTATTCAGCCTTCTTTCAGCGTGGAAATTTCAGTCTCTCTGACTATCAGGTTTATGCTCATCTGAATCGACTGGGTTTTGTTGTACAGAGGCACAAAAGGTATGTTTCATCGTAAAAAAGTTACTTGCTCGTGAGCCACGCGGCTCACTGGGACATTTCAAGGTACCTAGATTTGTCTTGACTGGCACTCGAACTTGGGTCTCTTGAGCGCTGGTCAGGACATAGATCATTTCCGAATAAACTATAGATGATGTGACCAACAGATGGCGCTCTAGAAGGCTAATAACTCTTACATAAACCACATTAATGTACTGATTTATAGCAGCACAAATATACATAATAGTCATAGTTTTAAGTGCTTAAAACCACCATATATCTTGTTTTGACAAGTGACAACATTGTCAGCACCATTAAATCTTTATAGCACTGGATATCACGATTGTGAACTCAATGTCCCAAAAATGAGAAAATAGAAGAAAATTGACTTCAATTGAAAGTTTCTGAGCTCCATGGGCTTGAGTGTGACATGAATGTACCCAGCACCAGTGCGTTATGTCCATGAAAACGCAAATTTCTTTTACAATCATGTGCCATATCCACGCTTTTCTGATGTCCCTTAGGAAAGTGAAAAGAGTGGCAGCCTGGTCAAAAACTAGTAGCCACAACCATCACAAACAATACCTGGCTGTTTCTTATTTTACCATAAACATGCGCACACCCATGGGAGGGGTGCTCGCCCCTTTTGGCGAAGTGGGCAAAAAGGTCTGCTTCAGCTAAACAGAAAGTTTGAAATAGTAGAAAACGAGAAAAAGTCCGCTAAAAAGTCATGAACTACCAAAATTCGGCGATTGCCCATTTCATAGCTCTCAACGTACCCTGTCCACATACTCAAAAATTCGAGCCCCCATTTTTTAGGCTGGGTGTGCTCATGATAAAGTAAAAATGAGCAGCAGTATCTTACGACTTACCACACTAAACACAATGGAGGATGACTAGCGCTGTGATTGGTTGTTCTGACTTAAAGGTAGTATGCCACAAATAAACGCTCATAATTCGAGATCGGCTATTAATTTAAAATTCTTGAACATTCATCAGAGTGTTTGCAGGTGTTCTAATTTGATAGTTGGTCGACTGATGTGGTTGTTTTTTTTGGTGTTTGTGATATGAAATTGGTGATTATAAGCACTTTAAAATGATAGAATTCTTGTTTTCTGTTTAATTGCTAGTTCTCACATTTTGTTTTAAGGACATGACTTCTTGATTAAGTTTGTTTTCTACACCTGAACGCATGGACCTTTAAACATTTGTTCTGCCTTCCAATGAGACCTGTTGAATTGATTTGTTGTTTGAAGTGAGGCTACAGATCTAATTATGCTTAGATTTGCCTGATACTTTGTTCAAACATGTTGATTTTTACGAGATGCCAAATTGAATGTCTAATCAGCAGGTAGATTAGCCACTCAGAACAAGTGCTCACAACGTTTATCAGCTGTCTTACAAGTAATTAGCATATACCTAACATTATTGTGCGAAATCAGCAAAGTCTAACCACACGTTGCATCATAGGAGTATAGGCTTCTCTCATCTGAGCTCAGATACCCAATCTGCCTTCTGATTGAATGCAACTTTTAATAGGCTTTCTTAGTTGTATGCATTCTGTAACTGTGGTTTTAGGCTGTGCTGGGTATTTATTTTTCAGGTTTGAGAAGAGTCTCGGTGGGAAAAAACGTAAAGATGTGCACCCTCACACTGCCAAAGATAAGAAATTTAAGACTGCTGATGATTCTGACACAGGTGAAAATATTTCAGAAGTGGATGCAACTCAACCACAGTTGTGTAGCTCCCTCTTGTCTCAAGAAAGTGATTATAAGGATAATCTAACTGATTCAGAATATCTGTTGTCATCAACTCGTTTTGATGACTCATGTACTGGTGTGTCTGCTGAGCATCTCAGACATTTGGAGGGTTCTCAGTCTGCACGGCGGTATTCAGTGTGGGATTTTAATGCTATTAATCTTCCGGATATCGCCAATAAAACTGGAATGTATGTTGTTCCATTGATGGGTAACACGTCTCTGTTGCCTAAAAATATCTCTCAGCACATGGAGTATTCGATTGATATCGACCGGTATCGTATCACTAGCAACAAATCGGGAATATCTAGAAAACCACAACCTGAAGCGGAGTTCTCATATCAAGATTACACAAAGTGGAAGACATCTTCGAGTAATGCCAGGACCTGGCGTGAGCTTAAAAGGGAACTGAGGGAACGAAAGCCGGAGTTTATCAGCCCTGTCAGCCATCTTTGGACTGATGAAGTCACACCTTTGATTAAACCTGAGGATGGTGTGTCTACAGGTATTTTTGACTTAATTACAGGGGAGCTAAGCGGGCAAATAGAATCGTGGTGCAAAATTGTGTACCAGAAATGTGTACAGGGACATTATGTAGGCTATGGTGTTTTAGTTTGTTTATAATGTAATCTGTTGAATTGTATCTACAATAATAATTCTATACAAAGCAATGTTAATGTTAGTCCAAAGCATTTTCCACTTGTCGGTCTCATGTTGCAATATTTAATCTGTGCCCTGTACTTTGTTTTGGGAGATTATTCATGTATTCTGTGACTGAGACAAGGAAAGGACACTCAAATCCCCTTATCACCAGCTTGTTGCTCCCTCTAATGCCGAGTCATGAAACCAGCCCATTTCTGTTTGACTAACAGTGATAAGTTACCTTCAGCACATCAACTTGTTAATTCCTAGGTACTTAGTTCAGTCTCCAGCAGCTATGATGTGTCATTTCAATTTTTTCATAGAAATCAATTGCATACCAGGCAACATTTTTATTGAACCCACTTTCAAAAATTTCAGATGGTCTCATGGGTGCATTCCTGTTTAAACTTGGCCATTTCATCTATATTTTAGGTGCAGTTTTGGAAAAACTACAAGTCATCAAAAGCGTCAGTGTTTCAAAGGAAGATCCCGCCTTACTATGTCGCAACGAGTTCCAAATCAAGTTTGATGTCTACCCACCTGGTGGGAAGTATAAAAAGTCCAAGCCAGGTGTACCTGCGTTCAGAGTGTGCACTACTAGGTTTGTAATCACTACAAATGCTAGGTAAAATGGTGGANACTCACATTTTGCCCCTAGCCTATTGAGGAGACAATGACCATGCCTTTCCATTTTGCAAAGTACAACATACTACATATATGCCCTCTACTGGCCACTTTATGGTACCAATAAACAACCCTAGAAGGATACCGTATGCGGTGCAATTGTGGGCGCATTTCAACGCTCTGCGTTGCTCTTGTTCTTTTCTTCAGACTGTTATTTGCTAACCAATTTTTGCCAATCAAACAATGAAAAAGTTCAATTTTAAGTGATGGATTTAGTTTAAAGACCGCATTGTCTAAGATGGGTGAGAAAGAGTGTTGTCACAAACAGGTAGTAGTTATCACTGACACCCATCTTTGTTCCCTAGCGTCCAAACAAAAGAGGTCGTAAATGTCCAGGCGCTGTGGTAAGTGGCCATTGTGATCCCAACTGGAAAATATTCATAGCTGCCAGTTGAGACATGATATGCAGTGCCTAATGATTGAGTTACTGCTCCCTTCAGGTGATGTCCTCCGTAGTTTGTTAGAGAATTTGAGAATAAAGCACCTGTTGTCAGACCAAAAAAACATAGTTGGTTCTGGCCTCTAACCGATTAAATTATTAAACGTCCGTCTGCATCAGTTTCTACCAACGTTTTGCGTTTTTTGTTTTGTTGAAAAGCTGCGCAAAGGGATGTGAGCGGACATAGGCAAGGTTTGGATCACCACGATTTGCCAAGCGATGAGTAAAAAATCATCCGTATCATTTTTGCTCATTTCTGGTGGATTTTCTTTTTTAAAAATCAAATAACTAAAAATTACTGCACCACTGACTTTATTTTCACAATAAACATGCAGATCAACACTTTTGGCCTTAACTCCCTTCGCCTTGACCTAATCTCTCAGCCATGTGTTGCTTGAGTGTTACCCCTTCCTCACCATCTTGTTCTGGTGACAAGTATTACAACCAGTTTCCACTATTCTGCAGGGACCGACAACTGGATAAGCCAAAACTCTCGTTCCTCATTTAAGGCTACATAGGGGCCTCCAAATATCTACAAAACTATAGAATTTAACCCAGCAAAAATATATAATTTATGCAAAAAATTAGTAGAAATTTCGTAGAATTTGATTTTTGACTTCATACCACTAATTAGGTCACATGACCTTGCTTTTGTAAGGAAATTTAGCAAAAAAGAAATCTCCGTTCATAGCAAAACAGGAAAAGTAACATGACAAAATTTCATACAATACAAATATTTAAGATAAAACCTGAAAAATGCTTGTTACAGTTTTCTTAATTATTGTTTTTGTTTTCGTTTATGCAACTCTGAAAATTTTCCTAAAAATCATTTTGTTCCTTTTTTATGGTCCCTCGTGCAAAAGTGGAAGATTTTAAAAACAATTCCTAACAGCCTGTTGAAGAACATTGTATAAAGCAATGTATCTCAAAGTTTCGCGTGAATCTGATCAGTCATTTCTGAGATACGATATTACGAATTTGGCCAAAACTGGAATTTTTCCAGGGATCTGCATAACTTTAAGAGCTTAATGCAGTGGATAATTTAGTATGTTTTACCTATTTTGTCAACACACCAAGTGAGAGGGCCTGGACTACTAAGTGGGTCACATTCACTTATTTGGACTGTGTTTGAATTTGATTCTCTTCATTGTCCTCGAATTTGTATGAAATTGAATTTTTTATTCAAATTGTACAAATTCATAAACGCCCTAAAAATATGTAGTCTACATTTAATGTTTTGACACATTACAATAATTTTTCAATTAATTGTCTGTTACCACAGGTAGCTAAGAGCATAATAAAATAAATTCATGCATGAAACATTCAACAAAATGCTAACTATCAATGAAAATGGTGCCTTTTAACTTGATGGCAGAAAAATTGAAATGTTGAACTTGAAATCGGAATTTGTGTAGAGAAAACCTAATGCAGCAATTTGGTGGTGATTTGTTTGGTTGTTTACTTAACATAAACAGCAAGCAAGTTTTTTAACAATATAATGTAATTTATGACATCAGGACATTGTGTAAAATGTCACTTGTGAGGTTTCTAGTATTTTAATTACATATGCATTGTATGTGGGGCACACCAGTAGAAAATGCAAATCAAAGTACTAAGGGTTAGCATGCGTCTGATGGAAATATGAATAATGAGATGGTTATTGGATGGAACTTGTGTTAAGCGTAATTCTGATGGGAATGATCAATGCTTTTGTGAAAGAAAAAATATTTTTCTATCTCTGACAAAAATCATTTCGGAATTGCTTTGTCCATTTTGAGTAAACCTCACGGACCATTCAGATTTAGAACCATCATCGTGGTTCCACCGCTGGATTCAAAAAGTTTCCAGTTATTATTATAAGTGGATGTGTCTTCAGAAACTCCTGCACTGTCACAATCTGCTCAATCGACAGCATCAAAGATATTCTGTTGATTGATGGAGTCAAATGCATCAAAATTGTCACCTTACAGTTAAATAGGGAAGTTCATGACTTGCTCACAGTGCCACCTTCTGGCAGCATGGTAGTACAGAACTTGAGCTACTTTCTTAGCCATGTCCACGACTGGTTCCTTATTTGGCTTTGAGGACCCTGCAGGAACCCACCTGCTCTGCTGGTCGGCAATCTGTTGGTCATATTGAGAACAAATCATGGTGTTTCATGGCAAAACTGTCCAAATATCATTAACATTTTGGCTGCAATATTAGAATTCTTATTATGTTATAAGCTACAGAAAGTTGCTGGTATTTCTCTACTTCCTGTTTTTCTTCTTTTCATATTTGATATGTTCATTGTTTCCCTTTTAGCTTTACAGACACACACCCTGACCTGTACATATGTGACATTCTCAGTATCATCAACCAGTGCGGTGATAATGTCTGTGATATGTTCAGACACACTCCCTGATCTATATGTGATATTGCCAGTATCATTAACCAATGTGGTGATAACGCCTGTGATATGTTCACTGTCCCTTTCAGCTTTATAGACAAACCCCCCTTACATGTATGTGATATTGTCAGTATCATCAACCAATGTGGTGATATGTTCATTGTTTCCCTTTCAGCTTTACAGTTACTCCTGCTGACCTATATGTGATATTGCTAGTATCATCAATCAATGTGGTGATAACACCTGTGATATGTTCATCCTTTTCCTTTCAGCTTTACAGACACACCCCCTGACCTGTGTGATATCGCCAGTATCATCCGTCAGTTTGATGACAATGTACCTGTGCTGTGGGCTGTTGAGGACAATGGAGACATATCATTTTATTGTTATCATGATATCTGTGTGCCTACAGATATTGCTATGGGATAACCAAGTGATTAAAGGTAGACTATTTGCTGTTATGGTGGTGCTTTACACAACTGGTCATAGTGGTTCATTATCAAGAACTGTTACCGAATGGTTAGAGTAACATTTCCGCATTAGTTCAGCTTGCAGTGGATACATAGTTAATGACCTGTTGTGACTCAGCATTTGGTTAAAATTTTAACTATGCGGTAGCGTTTTCATCTTTCTGGTTGTCTGTTAAATTTCCCATTATTCCTAGTGGTGATGAATGGTCACTATGTTAACCAGTTCTGCAGTCCTCAATAACTTTGGTATATTCGATATTACACCAGCAGGGTTCATGTTTGGTCGTCAAAGTCATGCACCCACACGGGAATTCTACAACCTTCAACTGAAGTGTGTGGACTGCCATTACTAGAAAAAAGAGAAGTAATGAATTACTTGAAAATATTACTATTTTGAATTTTCATAAAAATTTTTATAAAAGTTGACATCTGCCCAAACACGATGACCAGGAAGAAAATCTAGCTTTTCTGGTAATTAGGTAGTGGACATTGTTATGATCTTCAACAGTGTTGTGCACCCAGGGATGCAGACTTATTTTGAACTTTGCTCCTGCCTGATGTTTTAGCGAAAGCTCACTCAAATTTGAACCCTACACTAGGGAGATTTAGTGTGCATGTACTGGTTAATGCCCAGAGCATTTGAGTATGTACAGTGAAATTCGTTGGACAAAAAGAAACACTGATTCAGGTCAATACCCAGTGAGCGCTATTGATGTCAACTACTTCACATGCATGAGTCAAATTATGGTAAAATCACCAATTTTGTACCAAAATAAGTGGCAAACTTGCTCCTATCTGTGCTGCAAATGCCCACATTGTTTTCAAAATATTGAATGTTGTAAGCTGTAGTATATAATTTGAGTATGGTAAAGCAGTATTTTGGTACTATGTGTCACTTACAAAAAATACGATAATAAAAGTTCACTCGTCCGCCATATTGTGTCCTAAGTTGGTGAGATTTTACCGTTATTCTTTGGCAAATGTGTGCAGTGCACTGTGTAGTATACTTCGGTAACTGTCTTTCACATGGAGTGCTCACAATCTGACAACATGCATTACATACCAGGTTGAGTTTGTTCTACACTGGCGTGAACCAAGATACTAAAGATTGCACACAGTTCATCTTGTCAGATGTTACTCAGCAATTGTACTTTGTGTCAGTCATAGGTAAGCAGGTACTCTGTGTTTTGGAAGATGTTACCTTAGATGGGAATTCACAGAGAAATTGAGATTTACAGGGAAATTATCAATTTTACAGCTGAAAAATGCATTTCATGAATATTGTCGGATGTGAAGTTGTAAGCTTTGAACGGTGCTAAAAATTAACAAAATCCATTGTAAATTTGTGATTGTTTTACAAATCATCAACTGTCGTCATTGTCTGCCTGATGTTCACTGAAATCCAGGCTGGTGATTTTACAAATTAAATACAGTTTAAATACACAGCCATTTATCTGGTGGGATTTAGCTCTGCCAGCATAGCATTAAACTGTGACCGTAGGGTTCATGCAGGTAGATTCTGCTCTGAGACTATCTCAGAAAATCAATTTTCTCGCCAAGAATGTCCCTTTAAGTAGAAGATTCCTGTTGATTTGATTGGCTGAACTGTTTGTAGATAAAAGTCTGCTTGCAATTATTTTCATGGAATAATTTCCTGGATGAAGATATATCACTTTTGTTATTAAATCGACAGTGCTGTAGAAACTGCACTGTGGCGACACCAGGATATTGTATTTTATTTGTGAGAAAACATGAAATGAATTTTCTGCTGGAATGTCTCGTGAAAGCCACATTTGTTACCTTTATCTAAAAATTTTATTGTTAACATAAATCCGAACTTCCCTAATATTAGGTTAAGCCAAAATCGAAAACTTCAAAATGGAACATATCAAGTTAGTGTCTGTGAATCTTTCCCACTGAAGCAGAGAGTAGCAGGCTATCCCAACAACAGGGCTCAGGCATTCAAAACATAGCGCTGCGCTAGTAAACTGGGATTTGGGACTCATAAAGCAGTTCACTGGCTCGCAAACATTCCTGCACTCACAAAACAGCTTAGACACTCAGGAGGCGTGGGTACTGGACCGCAAGCGCGGCCCTGTATCTGTTCACATGACTCGCAGATGAATCGCCGAGTCATCCACGTAATTGTTCGTCGGTCCAGTCTGTGAGCACGGGGATTTTTTGAGTGGGTAAACTTGTGCTCTGTGGGTATAGGACCGTGTTTGTGACGTAGTGAGTTAAGTTTAAAGGCCCGCATCCCGGGTACGAAACCAAGCACTAGACTGCTGTGCGATATGTGTCTAGTTTTTGACTAAGCAACATACTGAATATCTTGCTGAAGGTAGAACGTTTCGAATAATCTTGGCCACAGGTGGCGGCATATCGTAATAATACAAAACTCGCTTTCCCAAGAGACCATGTGCGGTTTCAGTTACAAATCTGATAACGTGATAATTATAACTGCTAATACTTGCAGTTTTGGGGGTAACTATGACCAGCAGAGAGATGTATTGTTGGACAAAGTCTAGAATTACACGCCGGACAAGGTGAGCTTGCGAACAAAACGGTACCTTGACGACGGTTACATGGTTCTGTACAGTTGAGGGCCATCTGCTTAATTTGACCTCGCAGATTTTTTGCGTAAATAAAAGAGCCAAAGAAAAACACTCGTGTAAGAAAATCGAAGTGTTTTAATGAAAAATCTCCGAGCAATTGCTTAAGTCTGTCTGAGAGGAATTTGTGTAATTCTGTTCAACTTTGCGTCTTTTATTCATTCTCTCAATGTCGCCGATTACTGTCGCTCAGAGTTGCAAAGCATACATCAAATTTTTTGAAAAGATTAGTGAGGGCGCGTTGCTTCACTCGGCTCCTAAGTGCATTAGCACCCTTACTCTTCGTAAAGTAGGCTAATCATGCTATGCGTTTTTCTACCGGGTACAAGAGGATAGGAAATGGAAATTCCGTTCCGAATACAACACCTAATGACTGCAAAGGAAGTTGCAGCTCCATACAGTGTCGTCTTGGAAAATCGTTGTTTTGGTTCATGTTGTGGGTGGCACATTTTTTCTTATGGTGTTTTTCATATGATTCTTTGTAATAAACGCGATAGAACTGGCCTGTGTGTTTATTCTTTATCAGGAAATAGACAAGCGCATGCAGTTCAATAACCCGAAATTTGCTTGCTTGATTGTGTCTTATAGTTGAAAAGTTACGGGAATGTAGCTGTATTCTCCCATTTAGAGAGCGGACACGGAAAATACTGGTAGCACATATATGTTTCGAGCTTCCATGAAAAAGTCAGCGTTTTGAAGGGTTTTGTCCCATAATCAGAACATGACGTTCGTGGTGTTAATTTGGCATTGTTTTATATTCATTATGCCCAAAATATTATGAGAAGACGAGGCATGTTGTCAAAAATTAGCACATCTTTTGCAACAAATGTTTTAAAATGTAGAAAATATTCAAATAGTTGGAAAAGGGAACCTCTCGAAGTAAATGCTTCTATAGGTAATTTATCAGAGAACGCAAGCTAAATATTAAATCTGGTGGCTTTTGGACTTAAAATGTCATTAACAATTTTTATTTAAAAATCTTGGAAGTTGAATGTCTCCATAGTCTCAGCTGGGAGCACAATCCAAATTGAGTGTCTCCAAAAAGTCTCAGCTGGGAGCACCAATCCAAATTGAGTGTCTCCAAAAAGTTTCAGCTGGGAGCACAATCCAAATTGAGTGTCTTCAAAAAAACTCAACTAGGAGCACAATCCAAACTAAGTGTTTCCAAAAAGTCTCAACAAGTCCAAAAGCCTGAACTTCATTTACCATAAATCTTCGTCGAGGTATTTTAGTTCCAAAATACTAAAAGCGATTAGGTACAATTCATTTTAATTTGCCTTGGAATGTGCGACCGTATCACTATGTTTTACCCCAGAATTTCTGTGCGTACAATTGCTTTTGAGTTCTTGACGGAACACGTCCTCGTAATGGAGTATTTTTATGTACGTTTTCGCAAATATAAAAGTTAATCCGTAATTGGTTATGAAAAATATCCAATGTATAGAAAGTGTTCTACTATGACCGTTTACGAGAATTTCATAAAACACCTCGTGGTCTTTATTGCACCGCTATAAAGAAGGATGTAAAAAATACTCATTCGGGCTGTTTTACTTAATGGAGGTGTGCAATGTGACAAGAATAGTTGGGATGATTCCTGATAAGAAACACGAATGAGAGACGTAAACTGTTTATTTCGTTATAGCGAGCCAAAGGATAAAGGAATACTGAGATATGCGTAACATAGGTGTACCTTACTCGACTGCACGTCGAGAGCCGCGTAGGTGCGCCACCCTGTCGATGATGTTTTGGAAGGCGACGATTGTAAGGGGGGGTGGCCAAGATTGACGACTTGCCACCGGCCTGGATGTTCTACTGATGCCAAGAAAAAGACAAAACAAGACAGCTATGCGTAACAACCGTGAACATTGCTTGAGTTTCAGTGCTTGTTGAGAGCTGCGTGGAAACGTCATTCCTGTCGAGGATGGGTTAGGAGGCAACGATTGCAAGGTGGTGACATAGAGTGACGACGTGCCACCCCCTGTCTTTTCTGGTGATGCCAAAAAACCGATACAGCAAGCTCTGCGCAACAGCCGTGTACATTGCTCAAATACTAGTCAAGAACTAACATCATCCCATCTGAGGATGAGTTGAAATGTGACAGTTACTATGGCTTAGCCATGAGTGGCGCCTTTTCATCACTAGGTATTCTGGTGATGCCGAACGTCTTCAAGATGGCAGATACCAGGCTCGAATGCAGACAGTAGTTTGCACGTGTTTTCGAAAGAAAGTGGTATGACCTGGATACGTGCCAGCAGCTGGTACGAGTGAAGACATGCTTGGGTTAGATATGGACGGCAAAGAGCGAAAGCTTTAATTTTTCCAGAGAGCAGTGTGTAAAGTTAAATCGGTATTTTCCACAAAAAGCGTACCAAAACGAGTGGAAGTGGGCCTGGGTATGAATCTGCTTTTCCGATTCCGACTTTCAAGACGTCACCGCTTCTCGATCTACCAGACTTTGTCCCTAATTTTTGTTTGACTGTTGTACCAGATCCAACGCTCTGTAGTTTTCTTTATCGTGACGGAAAACCCGTTGTCATTGATAAAGGAAATTATGGCTCTGTGTATTTAGTTGAGCGACAACAGTTGTTCCACGCCCGCAAAGAACTTCACGAACAGTCGTACGAGGTCTGTAAAGAGTGCGCGGTTTTCCAGTTAGTGAATAGGAAAGGAATTGGGCCTCAACTTAGAAGTTTTTCACCGTTGGAGGAAAATTCAATTCAAATTTACTGGGCAATTTTATTGACTTTGCAGGATGAGGAAGCACACTCCGTCAACTGCTCAGTGACTACAAAAGGAGAAAAGGTTTGGATTTACTCCACTGACCGACCGTGATTGACATTTTGATCAAGAAATGTGAGCAGATTAATGTTCTCAACAGAGCATGCGTGGTGTTGAGAGGCGTGGTGGTTTGTACGAGGCGCAGTTTTTGGATTTCCGAAGGGCTGCATTGTTGAAGAACAATCCTTGCGCTAAGTGCTACTGTGACTTCACTGAGGTACGCTGATGATCTAATGGGTCTGATCAAGTGGGAGACATAATCCCGATGAGAGATTCTGCGATGCTCGCCAACTAATGTCTCAAAGTGCCAGCAGGAGCTACAGTTGGGATGACATCATCGACGCCATAGGGACGTTCTTCACCCGCTCCATCTTTAAAAAGTATAGTTTATTTGTCGGAGTTATGTACTCGCTGATGCAGCTCTCTTGCGTACTTGTGTGGTAAGGCCTGCTCTTATCTTGACCTTTATGTCCGCCGCAAAACATTCGTGCGCATCCGGCTTTTCAACGCTTTTATGGCCACCACAGCAACGGACGCTGAGCCTGAATTCACTAAGTAAGCCCACCGACGAATGCAGTTAAGACATTTGTACGACCAACTTTTAAATTGTTGACGTGTTACAATTGTTGAGAGCGTCTGGCGGTTCACGTGACTTTGAAGTATGTGTTTGCAGCATTTACCAGAAATGGCGATGTTTTTCGATAAGACGATTTTTTATCAATTGTCAATCAAGACTTCTTATACAGTTATATTGACTCATTTATGAAGCATATCTTTCGAGCCCAATGCGTGTCATTGGAGAGCAGTATCTGTGGAATTCAGTTTGAAACTAGTGTAGGCCCTACTAAAACTTGCACCTTTGCAAGTAAGCACTGTTTCAGAGATTCCTTAGTATTTTGTGGAGTGAACAACTCTATGGATTGCAGCCTTTTAATACCACAAACTTATTATTTAACCTTTTGTGAAGTTCCGTTTTGTAACAAAAATGGCCCTTTGCTAGCCCATAAAACGGACCCTTTCCGTGGTCCGGTACCTTTTCCGATCTACAAGCAAGGGCCGCGGGACTTTGCCGTGAAAAACACGAATTTTAGTGACACGTTCTGTGTATACCTGTTGTGCGAGTAACCCCGCGTCCTAGTACAAACTAAGAAAATTCACCCGCCACACAGCGTATTTGCCTCTACCGCAATATGCCTCTGTACTCAGATTGTTTTTAACCTATATACATCTGCATGTTTGCAATATTTCCATCGTACACTCTTCTAATACGTGCGTTAACGAAACTTTATTGTTTTGCATTTGACCAGAGTTAACAAATAATTGCAACAGCGAATATCATTAGCACCCAGCTCCACTAATTTTTCAAAATTATGCTATAGCAACCTCTTTGAAAAATAATAGACGTTTTTATTTGTGTGCAAAAATCCCTTACCCCATTCATTCAGTGTACCTATTTCTAGTTCACCAATGACCTTCCCCTGGAGTTGAGGCCATGTAAGTGCACAAACGTGATTACTTACATAAAACCGATAACATAAAGAATGCAGGAAATTCAAAAAGAGCCCAATTCTGCTGTGTTTAGGTGACACGAACGCAGCAATTGTACTTAACTAATTGTTGCTTCAGGTTACCAAGTTTGTAAGCAGTAAAATATGTTTTTGTAGAAGGGCTTCATTTTCACTTGAGGCTTCGCAACAACTTTTAAGTTAAAACTTAGATCTGAACATTTTTTATAGTATCCACTTTCACTTAGGCCCTACAATAGCAAACTTAAATTTTGATTACTTGTCAGTCTCATTGGGCGTCTGTGTTTTTTGTTTATGTGCGTTTCTTCATTTACTCGGTTTATTTGTAAATAGATCGCTCAATATATCCTATGTATTGTGTTATTATGCCATGTCTTTTGTCCTTTTGGCATCTGTCAGTAATGATCCTCTTTGCTTGTTAATGTGCCTGCATATCAGGTTTTCAATTTGAGGACTGTAATTGTACCGCTTCTCATTATTAAGATAAGTTAACAAATAACAACTCGAGTTCATGTCATAGCCTAAGTTACATAGATTCCTATCCTTAAATTTGGGTGCGGGTGGTAACTGAGAAAAAACAATTGGTAGCGAAAATTACCACCTTCGCCACCAGCACAGCTGCTGAGCTATATGCTGTAACACGAAACCAGCGTTTTGAGTCCGTTGACCGTGTAGTTTAGGTACCTTGGTTTTCACCACTCCTGTGACAAGCCACTTGTGTTTTCCCGTCATTGATCCAAGTCAGTTAAACTAAACCGCTTAAGCATAACTGTTAGGTGGAATTTTCAGCATCGCCAGCCGTATTTTACAACTGACTTAGCGGGTAGTTAAGTCAACTGTGATCACATTTCCGCGCCTTGGTTTGCGTTTAGTAAACTCAAAGATTGGGATATAGTATCTTTGGTAAACTCACACAGCTGGCCAGCCTAGTTCGTAGTTCTTCGTGAGTACAAAGTCAAGTGAATGGGGAAGAGACGAGCGCCCTGGATTCTATTAGATCAATGTACATTGACTGAAGTCGCCGGCTGAATCGAGACTGGTTTCTGTTGATGTTGAATTTCTGACCGACATGGCTCTCACTCACGCTGTGGTGTTGTGGTTACATGAACGGTAATCGTCAATACTGTGTGTATTCACAATGCACAGATTTGTTCAACCAAGCAATTTACGAGAAACTCTCAAAACATGGACAGTGTGTAAATTTGCAACTGCGCTGTGGCGTTACAAGGTGGACAGAATACAGAATATCATACTACAAGAGATGACGCCAGGACATTAGGGGGTGCGTTGTCGTTCCATTATTGTTGCTCAGTTATTCAACCTTCGTCGTGCTCTGTAGTAGTCAGTTGTATTTTGAGAGTCAAGTTTCCGAGACGGCGATGATGTCATCGTTCTTGTGTTGATTGAACAGCACATCAAACGCCGTACGTGAAGCTCATTGATTGAGATGAAGTTTCAGTCAGCTTGCTTTTGTACCGGTCGTCAACGCATTTCGGTAAGGGACGCCATCACACTAAGAACGCAATGTTTTGACAGTTTTCGCCTAAGCTTTCGCTTATGCTGTGGATAAAATGTCACGTGTAGCATCATGGACTGCACTGGAATGCCCTGCAGTCGTGATCGTGGTAAATTGAACTGTATCCGCATATCACAGCAATTTACTGTACATTACAGTATAGCGGATCAGATACACAAGTACTATCACACGCACATAGAAGTCGAGCTATCTATTTAATATAACATGAGGCCCTTAGACTCCGATAACGAACAGGAACGAATGTACAAAGACTGTTTGCGTACTCAAACATACAGGGTACTTGTCACGTATACCTATTCAGAGCGCGATAGGAGGTCGCATGCGGGTGTCACTGTGGGAAGATTGATCGGGCAGTTGCTCGAATAATGAGCAGCAATTGTATTTCAGAGTTGTTACGCTACACCAACTTCAAGTAGACAACGATTCAGCTGCGGTAAAAGCGTAAGAAACGAATACAACAAATCGACTATGGGAGGAATTTGAGAGACATGGAATTAGTTTGTGACCACTGGAATAGATACGGCATACAACGAGTTCTTGTTTCCACAGGCCCTCCAAAGACTGTAAGAAGGCGCGAACTGTGAGACTATTTACTATCGTAAACCTGATATTCACCCGACGCGATTATAACCTGTTACACTTGTTTAGGATAGGTATAATTTCGTAAGGGATTACTGAAAAGGACTAGGAGTACGATAACGCGCTTTTGCTGTGACGATTCGTATCGTAGAACGTGTGATCAATTATTTTAAACACGTGTTACTGTCAAGGTGTGCAATCGATTTTGCATATTGTCTCGAAATACTCAAGCTATGGATATCACGATAATAAAGATAATCGTGTTATTTATGTTATTTGCGGTGGCGCTAATCTGCGGATTTCTCCCCGTGATTCTTGTGCAACGAATAGACACCAAAAGCAAACGCATGCGATTTATTTTGTCTGCCTTGAACTGTTTCTCCGCTGGAATTCTAATGGGCACGGCATTTCTACACCTACTACCGGATGTCAGAAACACTGTAGAGTATGCAGTCAAAGAACTGGGAATTTCTAAAGATTACCCTTTTGCGGAGCTGACGGCTTCCATGGGCTTTATTTTAGTTATGACAATCGAACAGATTCTTGCTAAATGTCAGATTGGTAAACACATCGGTAAAAAAGAGGACCAAGACATTAAATTAGCAAACTTATCAAAAGATAAATACGAGGTATGTGACTCGCCTCTTTCAAGTGAAGACGAAACAGCGCTTCCGTCGCAGATCCTCAAAGACGAAAGCAACGGCAGCAATATTCTCAGATGTGTTGTTTTATTTTTCGCCATTGCATCACACACAATCTTTGAAGGTGTTGCTATAGGACTACAGAAGAAAGTGCTGAACGTGTGGTCTTTGTTGCTGGCCGTTTCTATTCACAAGGCCGTCCTATCGTTCACCTTGGGACTGGAATTTTCACAGTGTGGTATGGGCATGCGCAATGTGGTCATTCTGCTCGTGCTCTTCGCCTTTATTGCCCCTGTTGGCATCGCCGTCGGTATCATAACAATTAACTGCGCTTCCAACATGACTTCCACTCTTGCCAGCGGATTGTTAACAGGGGTTGCGACAGGTACGTTTTTCTTCGTGACATTTGTCGAAATTATGGCGGAAGAAATGCGAAAACATCCAGGGATCGTGGCGGTGCTTTTTGTAGCCGGTGGATTCGGAATTTCTGCCGCTTTAGCTTGGCTTTGATCCTAAGCCTGAACATTGTTTGTATTTCTTTTGTAAAATGTTCGTTATCAGTACTGACCCTGATGATAGCATTTATTTTTTATTGATTTGTGAACCCTTTGCAAGACTGCGCCTGAGGACTAGCGCTTGTACTTTTTCCCGCGAGGGTTAGCATCTGCACTGTTGAAAATTTATTTGGTGCCCAAGATGCAATACTTCCTGCATTTTGGGGGCTAATTATTAATTGAAAATTATGTGTTTTATGATAAACCTGTGAGAATGGATAGTGAGTCAATTTTGAATAAAAGAAACTTATATCTTGTCGACTTCAAATATTGCCAGTGTCACGATAAGTAGGTTTTCTTGAGAAATAAATTTCCTGACCACTCTTGCGCATGCATAATTTTCTCTTCATTCGAATATATGTGAAGAATTTTCGCGCGAGTTAGCTGGGAATTAGCTAGTATCGTTTATTGTAGTGACTCCTGAAACGAACCATTTCCCTAGTTGACACCCAGATTACCCTTATTATATGGGTCACTCAAAAAAACTTCAATATGCAAGAAAAAGAAAAATTCGACTAGAAAATTAATTAACAGTGGGGCCAAAAGTTGAAAAATGTAATCATTTATGAAAAAGACTCATTATCTTAACACTACGTCTACTTACTGGGAAACGTAGTTACCAAGGAGACGTATTTACCGCGACGCCAGTAAAAGAGAAATATCGAATAAGACCACGGGCCTGTTTCTTTGAGGGACTTTTGACTTCCGGCTAAACTACAGTCTGCAGATGATTTTGTCAGTTTCGTGAAAGCACACTAAGGGTGAAAGTCGGTATATTTGTCTACAACTCGAAAGAAAACAAAAGACAGAAATCTAGTATGCTTGACTGGACAGAAGACAATGAAAACATTTCGAGAAACGCAAAAGACACAAAATCAACTTTTGTCCATTCGTAGTCAGATTTGTGACTTATGGCTAACTTAAAAAGATAACAGCCAATAATCTCATCGAGAAACAAGCCCCAGGAGCCAGTGTNACTACAGAAGAAAGTGCTGAACGTGTGGTCTTTGTTGCTGGCCGTTTCTATTCACAAGGCCGTCCTATCGTTCACCTTGGGACTGGAATTTTCACAGTGTGGTATGGGCATGCGCAATGTGGTCATTCTGCTCGTGCTCTTCGCCTTTATTGCCCCTGTTGGCATCGCCGTCGGTATCATAACAATTAACTGCGCTTCCAACATGACTTCCACTCTTGCCAGCGGATTGTTAACAGGGGTTGCGACAGGTACGTTTTTCTTCGTGACATTTGTCGAAATTATGGCGGAAGAAATGCGAAAACATCCAGGGATCGTGGCGGTGCTTTTTGTAGCCGGTGGATTCGGAATTTCTGCCGCTTTAGCTTGGCTTTGATCCTAAGCCTGAACATTGTTTGTATTTCTTTTGTAAAATGTTCGTTATCAGTACTGACCCTGATGATAGCATTTATTTTTTATTGATTTGTGAACCCTTTGCAAGACTGCGCCTGAGGACTAGCGCTTGTACTTTTTCCCGCGAGGGTTAGCATCTGCACTGTTGAAAATTTATTTGGTGCCCAAGATGCAATACTTCCTGCATTTTGGGGGCTAATTATTAATTGAAAATTATGTGTTTTATGATAAACCTGTGAGAATGGATAGTGAGTCAATTTTGAATAAAAGAAACTTATATCATGTCGACTTCGAATATTGCCAGTGTCACGATAAGTAGGTTTTCTTGAGAAATAAATTTCCTGACCACTCTTGCGCATGCATAATTTTCTCTTCATTCGAATATATGTGAAGAATTTTCGCGCGAGTTAGCTGGGAATTAGCCAGTATCGTTTATTGTAGTGACTCCTGAAACGAACCATTTCCCTAGTTGACACCCAGATTACCCTTATTATATGGGTCACTCAAAAAACTTCAATATGCAAGAAAAAGAAAAATTCGACTAGAAGATTAATTAACAGTGGGGCCAAAAGTTGAAAAATGTAATCATTTATGAAAAAGACTCATTATCTTAACACTACGTCTACTTACTGGGAAACTTAGTTACCAAGGAGACGTATTTACCGCGACGCCAGTAAAAGAGAAATATCGAATAAGACCCTGTTTCTCTGAGGGACTTTTGACTTCCGGCTAAACTACAGTCTGCAGATGATTTTGTCAGTTTCGTGAAAGCACACTAAGGCTGAAAATCGGTATATTTGTCTACAACTCGAAAGAAAACAAAAGACAGAAATCTAGTATGCTTGACTGGACAGAAGACAATGAAAACATTTCGCGAAACGCAAAAGACACAAAATTAACTTTTGGCCATTCGTAGTCAGATTTGTGACTTATGGCTAACTTGAAAAGATAACAGCCAATAATCTCATCGAGAAACAAGCCCCAGGAGCCAGTGTATCGAAGAGTCGATCTTCATGCAAAAGTTGATTTCTTGTCTTTTGGCTTAAGCGTGTAGTCTGCTTATGAGCAGGCTACAGATTTCTGTCGTTTGATTTCGAGTTATAGAAACATTTTCTGACTTTAAGCCTTATCCTGATTTCGTTTAACAGGTTTATCCATCTGTAGACTGAATTATAACCAAAAGACATAAGACTGTTCGAAAAACTGCCCACAGTTCTGTGTTATGGGTCGAGGTATAGCTTAGACATGTTTTGAGATGTTTGGATGCTCGTGTCACTTGGAAGTAGTGTGCCTTTAGCAACCGTTTGTACTATGTCATATCAAACGCCGTCAAAATTATTAGTCCTATAAGTAGAATTCGGAAGTTGTGTCAGTGCTTACTGCCCCAGACCTGCATGTTTTAAATGTTATGCTGGAAACACAAGGCCAGGTGCTTCATTCAGATACGTGGGGCTCAGGGAACATTAAGTCAATCATTGTAATTATTGAACTCTGATGTTCTGTACACAGATTCTTTGGTGCTTTCAACGTATTGGTTTAGATTTTATTTAATTTTAAGGGCTTTTGACTCTCTAAATGTTAAGTTATTGTTGATTTTTTTTTTGTTTCTGATTGTTCAAATAAACCAATAAGCTGTAACTTTGATTTCCTTTATCTTCATTTCTGTGCTATGTAGCCAATTGAAACTGATGTCATGAATAATCCATTAAAACATCTTCTAAATTCCTAACGGAATCGCGCCAGGTGTCTGCAAATGGTTGAAGTGGCCGTCCTAAAAACAATTAATAGCGCAAGTGCTGAGGAGTATTGCTATGAATAGTGTCAAATGCTCTTGAAAGGTCGTCGAAACATTGCTGTCAACTTTGGATTTTACGTCTTCCGCATAGCAAATCATAGAAATCTCATATATAACCGCCCCGTATGTCCAACCTAGAAAGAAAATGATGAAAGTTAGGCCAAAAAAGCAATTAACGTCTTTACCCTAAACTTAGTTTGTGACTTGCTTCCACACGTATCGATTTCACCCAAGGTATCGTATTTTTGGTGAAAATTTGCAAACGTAAGCAAGTTTTGAAACGCCATGATGGGTAAAAAGAAACAAATCCCGCATCAGTTCGGCTCGTCTCAGGTGGATATTCTTTTTTGAAAAGGCGAGCAACCGTAAAAATACCGCACCACCAACTCAATTTTCACAAAAGAGTCTAGAACCAACTATGTTTTTTGGCCTTAAACGCTGTTCTTGAAAAAGCTAACACTTAATGGAGCGGAGGTCTATTTTATAAAAAATGACTTAAGGTGACTTCAGTCCTAAATTTGATCTTACAATCCACTATTTCTGAAATGTAAATAAATCTCACTTGAGTAAAATTGCAGTCTCTGAGAATTTCCACATGACTGCTAGTTCCTGAGGTAATTTCTATCATTTTTTTCTAGACTGTGATGTGCTCAGAATAATTTGGCCGAACCGTTATTCGCCTATTGTGGGAGCGTTAGACCAAGTGAAACGAACACCGGGCGAAACCAAGGCTGCGTTCCACAAAACTAGTTTCCTGCGAGTTTGTCAAAATCACTTTCAACGTGACCTTACTTGGCTTTCTCTCAGGAGCATTCTTAGGAAGCGTGGTCCAAAATGTACTCCCTCCACTTCTGCCAACACAGGTCAGAATGAAATAACCCCCTTCCAACCTCTACGCCAATACAGCCAACCGACAGTTCGTTGGAGATTGCGTCGTGATGATAGTAAGGACAAACAGGAATATGTTGCACACAGCCAGTCCCACATAACCAAATGTCCCTTTTAGAGCCGCTCAATACTCTAATGCTTCATATATTTCTCGAATAAAGGCAATGTCTTTAGAAATTATAATAAGTGATTCATAGACCTGAATAACAATAGCTGTTAACCCCTGCGACTGAAGATATGTCATGTGCGCTACCCAAATACATTTTTGCTGCCTTAAGGCAATTTAATATTATAACGAGACACTATCTCCTTGACCAGTCTTCACCGAATAAGCAATCCGGAGCGCAAAACATGAGGTTTACCATGAAACCTGAGATATATAGTATGAATGGTAAAACAATTCCGGCACATTTGACGTAACAACGAAAAAATTAATTCCGTAGCAACACTGCATATATGCTTTAAAAGAAGCTCACAAAGTATATCCCATCCCCTGCAAAACATGACCACGCGTTTGGCTGGACGTCCTGGTCATGCCCGCATGCGGCACGTCTAGGTGTCGATTGTCATTGATAGCAGGAAAGTGATAGGTTTAAGGCAGTGATGGAGTGGAGTTGTCGTTTGTCTGTGTACATGTTTATTAGATATTCCTAATGAAATGTGATCAAAACTTGGAACCGTGAGATGGTGGGCTCCGATTTTTTCAATTAAATGATTCCGCTAGAAGGTGAACCAGTTTCCGAACTATATGTAGGCCTACTGAATGGGTACTAGCTTTCTTGCAACAAAAATTTTCTAGCACCTGTTTCCAACTTATGCCTCAAGTACTACCCAGGAAACTCAGATAGACAAACACCAAGAGTGATAGTTTGTTCAGTACGAAAAATTTTCACAAGATTTGAAATATAAATAGGTAAATAAAAAACAAGAATGGATCAACTGAAATTTTCGGATATAATAATGTCCTTCGTCAGCAGAAACAGAAATAAATTAAAATCAAACACTATATGACAATTGACATTTAAGATGTAGCGTAATGAATATGATACATTTTCTTAAATTATATCATTGAATTTTTTCCGAAAAAATGTATCATATTCATTACGCCACATCTTAAATGTCAATTGTCATATAGTGTTTGATTTTACTTTATTTCTATTTCTGTTGACGAAGGACATTATTATATCCGAAAATTTCAGTTGATCCATTCTTGTTTTTTATTTACCTATTTATATTCTACATTTCGTTAAACAATAGTATCCTTGGGAGGATCTGGATCGCCTTATTTAGTTTCAGATTTATTTTCTACACAAGATTTACGAAACGTTTTACAAGAATAAAACATAGCAAGATAAATCGATAAATGAAAAAGGCAATCCCTGTCCACAGTAGGGTACTATTGCGGGTAAATGTGGAAAATAGAGAAGGTAAATATCCTTCGTGTGAAGAAATGTGGAATTGTAACCACGCATGATCTGAAAAATGAAAATTGAGAAATGACACGTGGTGCAATGTGAGGATTTGATTGTTACATTACCAGTGTCCGGAATCTAATCTTTTCACTCAAAATCGAAATATATGGAACATTTTTTCTTTTTTTAAAACGAACAAGAGACAATTATCTATGATTCTGTGCTCGATTAAGCTTTATCCAAACTTTTGTGTGCTCCAAATTGGCGGTTGACGATCCCTGGATTCGAGCAACAAACTCGAGTAAAAAATGGAGAATTCGAGTTGAGACTCGAACTTGTAGCTCTAATGTCAGGGTCATCAAGTGTAAAATAAGATTACCAGTCATCCACATAAACCATAATATACTCGAGCACAGCGGAATAAGGTACAGTAATCGTGTTATTTAATTGATTTACACCTTCTCAATGCAAGAATGTTTCACAGTAAGACATTCTTGGGCGGCGCAGCAATGAAATAAGTGGGGGGGGCTATAGCCCCCCTCAGCCTCTTGTGGTGCGCCGCCCATGTCCATGGGTGGCGCAGCACTAAAAAGTGGGGGCTATAGCCCACCCCAATCCTCTATGGTGCGCCGCCCGTGCAAAAGCTGTCTTGTGGCACTCGTATGATTTCTTTTTGAGCACATAATTATTACTTCTAACTGGGCGGAGTTCCCAACCCATGAAATAAATCTCCAGACCCGCGCCCTTGAACGCTTCGGCATTGTTCTGTACTCGATGAACGAATTCCAATTCTGGTAGTAGATTTCTCGCCCGTATGGTATGTGGCTGGTTCACGGCAGCGTTCCGTAGACGTAAGGATCTTGCAAGTAAAGCTAATGTGGTCACTGGCTTTGTTTGTATGCATGGCGAAATTTCGCAGTCTTGTGTGATCACACGTTTTTGCAAGTGTATTGCATATACGGAACATGCAGCTGATTATCTCTTATGGCTTCATAGTGATTATCATTAAAATTTCGTGTAATCACATGGGCTGGGTTGCATACAACTTCATAATTACCTGCTGGATAAGTTCGATTGTTGCATGACGTCAGGTTTATTGTTCATCATCAACAGCGTGACGCACGATAATGCGACGTCATTGTTGCTGCACGGTGTATAACTTTTATCAACATTTCATATAATCACCAGGGCCCAGTTGTATAAAAGTTATACGCCGTATAGCAACAAAAGCGTCGCATTATCACGCGTCACGTTGTTATTGTTGAACAATGCACCTGACGTCGTGCAACAATCAAACTTATCCAGCGGATAACTTTTTAAGCTTTATGCCCTGATGTGCCCACAGAATATCGGAAAAAACCTGTACACCAATAGTTGTCTTTAAAGTGGCACATTGTTTTGAACGCAGGTCTACCGTAAACGTTCTGATAGAAGCATGGACATTTAATTTTAAATTGGCTCCATACAACGATCGGTCTTTAAATAATTGGAGGCCTGACGTTTGTTAATTAGGACAAAGGCCGTTCCAAAATCACAGGCTTATCGTCTACAAACTTCCCACTGTCTGCTAATGTTGCAGACTTGTTTTGATGATCCGCTCATTTGTGCAGTCAAACATCGACTTGCGTGAAAAACTGGAGTCTACCTGAGACACGCTTCTATTAGAGGCTTTACTGTAAGCGTAAAATATGCAGTCACATGGTTATGGGACAGCAAATAAAGACACAAATCATAGACACTCATTGGGTTATTACCTATTGACTTTCCGTTGATTTTTTTCGTGGCTGTAATTTGCTTCGTTGTCTTAGGAAATCCTAGTCCCTCGTGAAGGAAAATGGGGATGTAGGTACCCATTAAGCAACGAATGGAAACAAATTCTCGCGGTTCTCCTTTGGCCAAAGCTTGTTCCAGATTCTGAAAGCAATTTTCAGGTCAAAAAGCATAGTTGGTTGTGGTTTCTCTTATGGAAGATCAAGTCTTGCTCACTTTTTCAAAACATCCACCTGAGACTAGCAAAAATTATCCAGGATTTCTTTGTTTGTTTTCGCATCGCTTGGCAAATCGTGGCGTTCCAAATCGTTCTTACTTTTGCTTACGTGCCTTAATGCAGCTTTTTAAACATATGCCAGAAGTTGATGCGTTTTTTACGTGAGAGCGCAGGTCTCATAATTAGTCGGTTTAGAGACAAGAACCAACTATGCTTTACATCAGTGTTGATCAGGGGTATTGTGGTTATCGAGCCCTCACCCCGGACCGCAGAATCAGCTCACCACGAAAGGGAAACCCTTACCACTTAACACTTTCCACACATAAAAATAACACTTACCAAGACAAACGTTCCCTTGGGGTGAAAACTAAGCTATAACCATCCAAATGCACGACCTAGTTATAATCGTTCATAGTAATTGTTATTTGTCCGTGATGACAGTTGATGGATATATTTACTCGCGAAATCAGACCTACCATACATGAACAGTATTTAAGTTCACACTGAACAAAAATTTTAGCGTAATTAAGAAATCCGTCCACGCGTGTTTATAAGCTATTTAACGCTAATTTTCTTCTGACTTCAGTTTTAGCAATACACCCGAGTACAAGTCTTAAAATTTCATTAATGGTTAGGCCGCTAAATGTCATGGTGAAGTTCATAGAATAAATATCGTTGCCTTAGATCGTTACATTGATGGCGTTTAACCATTGCTTTTCAGATTCTACTGTAGTCCAGTCACAATAAAAGCACAAGCTATACTGTCTGGCTCTAACCCAACACCACTCCCTATATTATAGTCATTGTCCCACACACTCTGATTAGTGCCAACCCTGCACACTAGAGGCAACGATGAAAATGTAACATGTACACCATTTTGCAACTCGAATTCACTTTTAGTTAGCAATTTTACACGCATCTTAACTTTGGGAAGGTATCTTATGCTCCCACTGTCTTCATAAGTTACGTGGACACTCATGTTTCTGCTATTTTAGCCACCTGTGCGCCACTGGACAATGATTTCAATACTGATGATATCACTATCCTATACTGTGAGGAAGACTAGTTCAGGATGTGTGTAAAAAAGCTTTCCATTAGCGCATTGAGAGTCCCTCGTTAAATAAAAGAGGCGGTTTAAGATTCGATTTGTCACACGTATGGGACGGTGTTCTGACGTCAGTGACGCGCCGTCTGGTCAAAACGCCACCAAATGGCCAGAATAACGTTAACGTCGTCACAAGCCAAGTTGAATTCCGTGAGATGCGTACGCAAGGTCACTAATTTTTGTAAGTTTTTATTCCAGTAGTACACTCAAACTTTATCTGTTTTCTCAACTGGATATCTCAAAATTTTCATGCTTTTATTTCGGGGTAACTTCAGTAAATGTCTCGCGGCAAAAAATCTAGAGAAAATCACGTTGGTAGTCTCATTAAAAATACACGGCGATTTGTCGCGGAATATCGCGAGACCTTTCTAGCGTTATTGAACTCTTCCTGCTAGGCTTATGTAAAATGTCTTCCATATCAGTCTGCCGACGCTTTCTTTGGCGTTTTTGATCTTGTTCCGTTGTATGACTTGGACTGGCAGCAACATGATTCCGTATACATGTATCTCTACGGTAAGTGTTTTGTGAGTGGCGTAGTTTTTCTCCTGCCGTGGTAAGGATTTGGCACCGTGACAGAGTTGTTTGGTCCGTGGTGAGGATTCGATTACCACCTCTGCCGTCAAAGAAACATTACAGGAGCTGCTAGTGAGCGGCAACTTTCCTAACGGAAGTGCACTGACACATTCAGGCATGCGAATGGGACTCCCCGACATCCCATGAACGTAACGGGTTAATTTACAGCTTTCTATTCTCAGTCAAGTCAGGTAATCAAACAGCTCTTACGATACTCGCGGAAATCAACGTCGGTTACGTGACAGGCTGCAAAAAGATGCATATAAGACACCAGCTAGGTGACAGACCGTGACCGATTAACCACAAGGCTGACGGGACCCGTGAAGGCCAGGGTGCCCGCACGGCAGAGAAGTTCCATGTCCAAAAGTAGGTAACTTGTGTACGTGTGAGTTATAGTTAAATATGATTTTAATTTTGCTACATACCACTCAAATTTATAACGTTCAAATCCTCCTCCAGGGCCTGTTGGCGTGCTATAGTTGGTTGAAAACATGTGTACGTTAAAGTTGCATAAAACGTGAAAAACAGTGGTGCCCTGCCACTAAAAGAGAAGTCCAACTGTTCACCGTTTATTTTTAGAGTTTGTTCGTAAAGATGTTGAATTTCTGTGGAAGTCGAAGCATTTTCCCTTCAGTTTCAAATTTTAAAGAAGAGATCTGTCGGTTGCTCATCACTTCGTGGATTTTTCTTCCACGTTAGCTTCCCGGAGAAGTAGGTTTGCCACGATCTGTTTAAAAGGCAATTTTACGAGTTTTCACGTTCCGTGCCTCTTTAAGGTTATAGAGGATCTTATCGACAAGTCTCTGCATTTAGCGAAATATCTGCAAAACTATAGAACTCCACTCAGCAATGCCTATAGTTTTGTCCTACCCGACAGTCATATTCCTTTTGCGAAGCAATTAAGTCTCTTTGTTCTTAACTTGCAGTACCACGTTGCTAGTCCGCCCGCGATGGGGCCCCAGTTAATCCTCTACTGATTACATATTTTGGGACTCAATTTCATTTTAGATTGATTCTGAGAAGAGATTACTTCTTCAAGTCTGCTTATGGGAGTCCAGACAATAATTTGCTGAGTAAACGGACGTTACCTGGTTGCAGTACTCTCGTGCGGCTGTCTCGGCTCTGGACAAAGTGAAAGTACCGTCACCTTCAGTGGCCCCGATTGCGTCCAATGTATAAAAGAAAGCCACGATAGCGTAAAAGAAGTTGGACTCTGAAATACAGTTGTTATACAGACTTTGTTCGATTACGTTTAGTTGCAATACACCAGCGTCTTCTGTGAAAAAAGCTTTTGATTTAATCCCGTTTTGCCGTATCGGTCTCATGTTGTGGCTTTACTTAGATTAGAAAGGATTTCCAGGGTTAAAAAGAACTAGCATGGCGTTTAATCCAGACCTGGGCTATTACGGTTGCTTTCACGGCGCCGGGGTCGTTTTACATCCCGATGTCCGTTACGGGAATTGAAGGCAACACCTCCATAGTTACCGATGTGAATTTACACAAGAGCAAGGGCCCTGTCGGAAGTCGTTTGTAGGTGTACTAGCTACAACAACAGAATCTATGCCCAGTGACTTCCTCGAAGTTGTGCACGTATAGAGCAGCATTATCAAAATGGGTCCTGGGGAAATAAACTTTTGCACGCAGTGGCATCTTCATGATATGAAATCTCCGAGCCCATAGATTATATCAGCCCGTTGACTATGGCATTGACACACCAAGATTCATTCATACGGATACCTGATCGTTTGAAACAGAAACCGTAGGTGCAGTAGTTGTTTCGCAATGTGCTGATATATTCGGTATCGTGATTTGACTTTTTCATAAGGCAAATAATGACGAGAAAAACTACTTCAGTGCTCGCAATTTGACAAGTTTTTTCGGGCAGCGTTCACTGGCTGCCCGTCGAGAGTTGAAGATTGCACACGGTATAGACAAAATGCCTTTTTGGACACGTGAAATATATGTTTTATTGGTCAACGTTAGCGTTATGATTTTTCTTATATGGCACTCGAAAATTTACTGCTCTAAATACTATTAGCCGTCCCCATCACGAGCCACATTTGATGTCGAAAAAATGAGGTGGCGTTTACCTAAATCGAAGCTCATGACATCATCAACACAACATGCCTTTACTACTTTGTAATCCAACATTATCGTATTTTCTTACTTTGATTCCGTCAGACTATTTCCACACAATCAAAGGCAATAATTTCAATTGAGAAAAGCATGGCGTTATCTTGCAATAGCGGACATCAAAAGCAATGCTAAGCTACAATTTCTGTTGTTGATATCTTCTACTCCTTCCCTTTCTCGTAAGGTGTCCCTTTATCGATTTCTTTGCAGCGAACTCACGAAATATCGTCGATTTCCACGACATGTTGTTTGGCAGTTCTGGGTGAGCCGACTCGTAGACGAAACGATCTCGTCACCAGGGCTCGGGGTCTATTCTTTGCACTCGAAACTGAGATCCGTTATTTTAGACATTTTCCACTCTGCTTTAATACAAACTCAGGGTAAGTGAGTATCATTTCATGCCTAAGTGCATAATGCTTTACTCAGATGAGTTTCTAGTCCAAGTTCTTACTTGATGGCCCCTAGATTTGAGCTACAAACACGAGTAAAAACTCGAGATTTAGAAGGAAGACTTGAAATTTTGATGTGAGACTTGAGCGTATAACTTTAATGCTGGGGCCAATCTCAGGGATGTCGAGGGTGATAGGACTACCGTCCAGCGACCATTCCTTAAAGTCTTGGAGCATTTCCCGTGGTTAATTGATAGAGGGTAGCAGTGGTTGGTATTTCTGATAAAGCACCTTAATCAGGTAGTTTAAGCTTCGCCTCATGATCCGGTTTTTGGTTAGGGCTTGGAGTTTGGAGTGCAGTAAGTGTGACCGGAGCCTCTCTGTCTCAGGAGTTTCTCATATCGTCTTTCTTCCAATGACTTTAGACCTGTCTTCTTTTCCAGTCCCGTGATGGGGGTGGTCTTCTTTCCTCTTGTGATTAAGCACAGGCCGCATTCTAGTCCTTGGCAAGGTTGTCTGTGTAGTTTTGGCAGCTGTAGACTATGCGCTCGAGGCGTTCTCAATTTGGGGTGTGACAGATCCTGTGTAAACTTGGGTCAAGATCTTTATGTTAGCACCTGGTACCGGTCACTTTTTCATCACGGCCATTTTCTAAGTAGCTTTGGTGCGCATGGCAGCGATGGGGAAAATTCCGCCATTTTAGCTGCATGGATAACTCTTCTTTCTTGGGAGAGAGGAAAAAGCATGACTTGTGACTTTGGTTTTAGCTCTGTTGATCGTGACCACCCACTCTTTAGACCAGTTTAAGATGATGGTCATGGCTTCCTGCATCCTGTACGCTACTGTGGTGATGTTCTCTACTTTTTTCATTCAGCCAGGTCATCTGAGATGTGCATGGACAGGTGGTCAGATACGTCATCAGTGAATGAAAACAAATAGTGTAGGCGCAATTACGCTGCCCAGAAGAACTCCTTCCCTAAACTCCACCAATATGATTGGCTAACCTCCCAGCTTTACTCGAGCTCATCTTTGGAGCAAGTAACATACACTTTGTCGCATACTTGTTTTTGGAGGATCCTTAGGAGCAGACCGTCCTTCCAGACTGTATCGAAGGTCTTGGTGAGGTGTACAAAAACTGTCAGTATCTTCATTTTCTGATGGAAGCTGATGGGTGAGAAGTGTGATCTGATCCTAAGTACTTCTATTCTTTCTGAAGCCTGACAGGGTGGGGTTGGTTAGCTCGTTCTTTTCCAGCTGATACTGCAGGCGTTTGGTGACCATGCGTTCCACCAGTTCCAGGGCAGCTGAAGAGGCTGATGGGGCGATAGCTGCTCTTGCTGTGCCTGTCATTTTTCAGGGTTAGAGTGATTTTGGCTTCCTTCCAGCTGACTGGGAAGAGGCCCGTACTCCAAGACTGGTTGTAGATGCCCAGAGGTTTCTGTTTGGTGTGACTACCAAGGTGTTAGGTCATCTCATTGCTGATGCCGTCCTTCCGGGGGGGGGGTTCTTTTTACTGTCTGATGGAAGCGTTAAGATCGTGGATGGCGAAGTCGTCAGTCATGAAGGCAGATGTATTTGCTACTTCTTTCTTACCTCCTTCTTGTTCTTTGTTCGTACTTCTATTTTCTTTCATCCAAAAAGCTGTCTTCTCTAAAACTTTTTGCGAACAGGAAAGCATCATTCTCTTTTCTCTTTGAAAATCTCTCCGTTCTCTTTCAAGAGTGTTGATCTTGGAGTGCACTGGTGGTCGTCGTTCAGGGTCATTGCGAGCTTCCGTAGCTGCTCTGTGTCCACGAGCTTGTCTTCTCGTGCCAAGATTTGGGGATTTCTATCGTCTTTCCGCATCAAATGCAGTTTTTGATTTGGCGTAGGTTGTTGTGTTTTTTTGTGATTGGGTCTTTTTCAAATTATTCTGTTAGCTGGTCATAAAGATTTTGAAGATGGTCACTCCAGTATGGTTTGTAGTCTTTTCTTCTTCCTCTTGGAATGCTCTGCCGTGCTGCTTGAAGTATGCAGTCAGAAATCCGTATAACATTGATGTTGATGTCCTGCCTTGTGAGTTTTCTACAGAGAATGTCGGTCAGTTTTTTAAACTGTTCTTTTTGCCTTTTTATAGTTCCAGCTATGGTATTTTCTTTTGAGAGACTGTTGTTCTAGTAATGATAGCTTCAACAGGACGGGTGGGTGGTCGCTCCCACCTAAATGGTTTACAACATTCCTTTTGGATGTCCTCCGTGACTATGGCAAGGTCTTTTGTACCTGTTGTCTTCCAAGCTCGGAACAAGCAAACCAACTTGTCGCCTGGCTTGTTGATGAGGATGAGACTGCTGTCGATCATAAAATCTTCAATTTGCTCTCATCTACAGTTCAGGTGTTGATATATCCCAGCTTGGTGAGTGGTTGTTAAAGTCACCAAGTAAGAGTAAGTCTTGATTAGACAGGGGAAGAGTATGTAGTCGTAGGTATTTGTCAGGTGGGCAGTAGAAATTGGTGATGATTTCTCTCCCTTGGAATACTGCTTTTACTGCAATAAATTCATTGTTTTTCACTGCCTCCCAATCTCTGTCGCTGGGATGCTGTTCCGTACAACGCTGAGAATACCTCCCTTGGAACCACTGATTCTGCCATGTTGGAAGAGCTCGTATCCTTTGGTGGAAAAGCAATGGGTATCTGTAAGATGTGTCTCCGGGATACAGATGATGTGCATTTTAATACTCTCTTCTGACGAAGTCTTCAAGATCGGGTTTCTCGTTGCGAAGGCCACCAGCATTCCACTGTGCGAAGACAAGCGAAGCAAATGACGTTTCCAATTGACTTGGTCGATTGGCTAGAATTGAATATTGCTGCCTTCGGTTGACTTTCTGATTCACCTCACCAGTGGCTAAAGGTGGGTCCTTTCGAGACTGTCACCGCCTGGCGAAACACGGGAGCACCATACCGTCAAATATCAGTTTGTATGGCCATGTTGGGTAGAATGTGTGCATGTCTCGTTCTCTTCTGCACGATCGGCGATACAAGTACAGGAGGTCTTCCCGCTGTCCTAAGCCAACATGCTCCATTTTCGTGGCAGCTCATGCTTTTATTTCGGAATGTTCTTCTTCTAGAGTGGTTGTCTTCCATGGCTGATGAGCCCAGACTCCCTATGTTCAATCTCCGAGTCGCCCTTCTCGAAGTTGACTTATCGNCTGTGTAATCACAAAGAGATATGAAAATAGAGTGCACAGTTGTACTGTACTAAACGAAATGAGATGGTCAAACAATAGTCGTGGTGATCACAGCCTTTATTTCGCGTTAGTTATCATCTCGATTATAACTCAAATTAAGACGGTTAAGGTCGTTAAAGCATGCTTTTTCTGTTCGACTATTTAAAATAAACGCGTTGGCCTCATCATTGATTGATAAATAAAGAACCAGAGGGCAGACATCTACACCAGAATCAAGCACTAATATTGTTTGGGTTCGCGACTACAGAATCCTGCAACTTACCTAGTGGGGGTTGGTAAGTGTTGCCTATGGTACACGGGAACGGGTAACACTGCTCTGGTGGGACTTTATAAATGAATTGTCGAATGATGGCAGCACAACCGTCGTAATCTGATGTCCCCTGGAATGTGATGTCCCTCCCGTTGACGTTTTCTTGAACAGTATCTCCTACAAAACAGGGTCGACCGTGAACGTTGAAACTGAATTTCCTTCGTATTTAGCTCTTAAAAATGAATAAAGTAAGCCACTTAAAAGCAGCTTTAAATACGCCTTCCGTTGAAGAAACTAACTCTTGGCTTTGAGTGCTTAGCGCTATAAAACTGGTCTCAAACTTTTCCACAATCAGGTGAGAAATGATTATTGGTCTTGTGAAAAATTGATCATTCGTTACTGCTCAACACAAGGTTTAACATGCCAACTTGTAGAGATTAGCCTCAAGCAATTACGAATTTACGAATTATTAGTTCTTTCCACGCACAGAAATCACATTTACTTGGTGTCGCAAAAATGTTTGCACTTCAAATGACAGTAACTGCGCTATTTATTGACTTGGAACAAGATTACTGGTTTAAATTCAAAAGAGATGACGAAAAATAGCGAAGTCTCCAAACCAAAATAAATGCATTGTTGATTATCGTGGGGAAGAATGTTAATTGTTGTTGCGTTTTTCTACGTTTTTTGAGTTTCCAGTCGCAAAGCCCGATAAATTTATGTTCTCCAAAACTGCGTCATTTCTTTGCTATTCCTATGTACAAAAAATCATACTAACGTCGACGCGTCGGTGGTTTGGGGAGTTGCGGTCAGTATGAACGCTGAACTCCGGTCCTGGATCGCAGTTAACAGCTCCAGTTAACATCGCAGTTAACAGGAGGATTTAAGACCGCAGCGTCGACGCTGCGGTGCAGTATGAACTCTTAACTCCGGTCCAATCGAAGTTATCGCCAGGTGCCACTGTTATCGTCAACAGTTAGAAAGTAGTGCCGTCACTAATAACTACTTATTTTGTGATCTAATGATAAGCAATCGATTTAAAAATGAGTTTAATGTCATTTAGCACATTTAAATGTTCCCAAATTGTCACATTGAAAACAATCTTAGCCTGCAGCGCTACCTTGCGATAACTTCGATGACGTCAGCGTCACCATCCCTTTACTTCGATGGTCATTAACTACCGAAGCCAGTATGAACGGTCCAGTTAACTGCGCTGTTTACGTCGACGCTCCGCTCAGACCGGAGTTAAGTCAATATGAAAGGGCCTTAATGAATAGACGAAACGTTGATTGAACATGAACTATTTATTTGTGCGGCGATCGTGCGGTTTTTAATCTTACTATGGCCAAAAACTGATTTAAATAATGCAGGAAGCACGTACTCACCCTTACGTACTGCCAGAGAGTAAAAACTGTGGATCACGAGAAAAGTACTTTTAAGTGCAAAACTTTCAAGTAAAAGAAATGAAATACCGTTTGCGAGAACATCACACACAAACGCCACATCAAGATCCCCGGGGCGCTTCGTAAAGTAGGAAGACTGCATTGTCTCCTTGGAACTGCGCATCACAAGAAACTATAAAAATGTGTTGGCACACCTGTGAACAAACACGGGTTTTCAAGCGTTGTATTTTGTTTATTCCTTTTGACCAAGACCTCCTTTACTCGTCTAATAGTATAATCTTGGCCGTAGTACAAGTAGCTGTGAGCGTATAGTGAATAGACTCGCGCTCCAACTCTAACCGGGTACTTGTCAGCGAGGATCTGGCCTTCGGGAATAAATGCAATCTGAGTCGAAGCTCCACCCATTTCGAGTACCCCAACAGTCTTCGTGTTTTTGCTGTAATAAAGCGAACCAAAATGAACATGTTGTAACACGCCGTGACGCAATTGTGCTGTGCTATAATAATATCAATGACTTTCATTTCTTATCATGAATATTTTTGGGAAAGCTAAATTCCACCCATTTCTCCACGGAGCCCCAAATACGAACCCCTTTTAAGATTCTCAAACAAATTCTACAAACCTGCCACCCATGAACAGCAAGGGGAATTTCGAGCCGACAACATGTCCGTTGATTTTGACGTGGCCGGGATGCCGGATGTGGTGATGCATATTCTAATGACTTTTGACCAAAATAACTACATAATCGAGGCATTATGGGGAACTCAACATGTTTTTATAAAAAAGAAATCAAAACATTGACTGTTCGCGTTACATAAGTTAATTACTTAACAGAAGTTTTGGGGATTTGATATTGGAACGTATGAGTAAAAACATAAAGTAGTCCGAAATAAAAGGTATAGAAGTAATGAATTTTAATCTATTATACTATGCCTGGGTCATTCAAAAAGCTTGACGTAATTGTTAATCTTTAATACTAGTGCCATTCAATAAGTTGCCGGTCTCACCCAGAAAACAACACAAGATGTTTATTTTTCAACATAATCTGTCCTAACTTCACTACTCTTGGTCCTTCGTTTGTCAAGATTTGCGATCCCTTGGCGAAAGAGCCCCTATGTCTCTCAACAGTACGTAACGGCGTCATCATCGCTATGGCAACGGTGACCACACGGTAGAATTTCAATTTTGGAAATAACTTAGTTTAACGGAGCAGATCTGGCAAATGCGGAGCACGAGGCAAAAGTTCAAAACTTCATTTGACTGGTTCATACATAGTCAGCTGTGCCGTGTGAACCATTGAATTGTCTCGAAGCAACAGCATTTCCTCGGGGGCGGAACCCTTGCTACGGGCCTCAAAACACTTTCCACACCGGAGAGGAGTCTTAATTATAGGAGCAGAACCCCTTCCACTTTCTGTGAAAGAAATTCCATTCACAGTTTTTGTATGAAAATCCGTGGTGCTTGGCAAGTCTTCCTGTGTGGCTGTAGTTCAGTCCCAGTAAAAAGGATTTTGTATGTTGTCGTTCAAGTCAATATTACAATGAGTCGTAAGTTTTCTGCGGAGAGTGGCAAGGTTTTTTTCGTGTGTAGTAAATGTTTTTGGCTCTTGTATTAAAAACATTGTCGTATTTAATGTACTGGGAGGTGCAACTTGACAGCTATTTAAAATAACTGAAGATGCAAAATGTCCATTACGTTGGGATATGCGTGTCATTTTGTTCGAATTTGCCGAACAAGAAATTCTAATATGAGTCTTCTTTACCTGCTTTTCTCGTCACGACTGTTCAATGGCCTAGGTGGACCTCCTATTTTTAGCATGTTATACTCTTTAAATTTGTTTTGCCCTGAAGATTTGTCAGCCTCCGAAAACATGCAATCTCACATAAGACCATTCGGAAGTCTAATGACCACAACTGCTACATGAATGTTGTTGAACGCATTTGTTACACCCCGGGTATTTTTGAAATCAAAAAATATTTCTCTCGGATGTGTCTCACATCTGCGCATGTGCTAACTTCTGTTGTAAGGAGGCACTAAACAGTTCTCATAGTGATTTGCCTATCAGAACACACGTCAATGGTCTCTTCACCCTTTCTTCACTCTGTCAAAAACTGCATGCAAATAAAGAAAAGTTTTGAGTCATTTTATAACAAAAGCTCTACAGATGAGCACAGAAACTTTGTACTCTCTTGTATTTTTGACCCTTTCACTCCCATTGGAAACCAAGCTGAACTAAGAAAAATAAGGGCAAAAAATGCAAAATCGGCACTTTTCACCCTAAAATCACAACTTCCCTGTCGATGCTCGACTAAAGCCAACATTAGATTGCGAAAGCAAATTTTCTACCAATTCCAAAAATGTGGTACAAAAGTACTGCCAACCAACATTTTTTTATGCAAATCTGGCTTGTTTGAGGGCTACGTCAAACTTGGCCTACCCCAAAGTTTTAAGATGTTGGCAGTGCAAATTGGCCGCGGCCGCAGCCTAACTGTTCAGTGCCACCTAAGGACAATCATTGCCCAGTTAGAGAGTTACATAATTTGCAGTATGACTTCAGTCTGCACATGCGCAGATGTGAAACACGGAGAATTTGAGGCAACGAAAATGCCCGAAGTGTTCCTAATGAACTGCATTCCCATAGCAACACCCGGAGAGTCATCATCAACCCTTGAGTATTTAGTAGTACGTCATAGTGTTCCGGAGGGTCTTAACAATTGCACTGACACCAGCACATTAGTCATTACTTAGTGTTGGTCAATCTCCCCAGAAGGAAATTGGCGCTGATCCAGCTGAAAACACCTTCTTCTTCTCCGGAGAGAATACGAGAGTTGGACCGGTGGTATTTGAACGGGCAAGAATCCTTCTTTTCAAAGCTCGTGTGTACTGCGGCAAAAATTTGCTTCCGCTTCTGGTACGCCACAAGTCGTAGACCTATGAGGTAGAATCACCAACAGTTACCGTACAACTTGTAGTGACATAATTTGCGTTAAAGAAGCATGATTAAAATGCGCAAAGTTGAACAAAATCATACAATTTGGCTCAGAAAACACTTCAGCAGTCGTTTGGAGCTATTTTGTTAAAAATACTTCGATTTTCTTAAGTCACGTGTTTTCTCTTTTCTTTAATTTTATCTAATATCTGTGAGGCCAATGCCCCTCAACTTCCTCGGAGGTTGAACTAGGGGGCTGACTCTCAAATAGTCTATTGTGTTATGACTTTCTGATCAAAAGCAATCTACGCAGTGCCCGACACTTAGCTTGACGCTAAATCGCATTTGGCGACTTAGCGAAAATCTCAGGTGGTCGCCAAAGGAAATCTGAGGTCTCCAAAACTGACGTCGAAATTGTCGACTGAAAGGAAAAAAATGTGTCTTGTCGTTTGATAAAACTTACGCATAACTCTTCAAATTCTTCCCGTAAAAATATATCTCATTCAATCTCTAACTCAATTCCCTCTTGCCAATGAAGATAGAACGCAGTGGATTGCATACACTGGAAGCGCTTGTTTCACCGGACTTGCCTGATTTTTGCCGAGTAATTCCGACTTCCGTCTGTTCGCTGTTGTAATTTCAGCACGTGGTTGATGCGTGCTGAATGTTGTGATTTCACGAAATAAACGGAGCAATTGTGAACCAAAGCTATCAAATCTACGAAAACTGTTAGTAATTTAAAGTTTGGAATCAAACACAAACTTTGAAACGAATTTCGGGGGAATTATTGTCTGACTTTGATACTCGGAGTGGCTACGTCGTGGCGACTTGGGATTTTCCCAGGTTGCCAAACAGAGATCGCATTGGCGTACTCGAGCATTGCTACGGATAGCTGGGACAGAAGAGACGCTCTTTTCTGAATTCGTGCTCTGACCATGACGAAAATGGATGGCACATCCTTTGTACTGGTGTTGCAAAGGCCTGTACTTAGTACATCTGTGTAATTGGGCTCTCCGTCATACCCGATATTCAACAACGATGCCACTGCCCGGCAGTCGCCAAGTGTCTCCGGCATAGTGTCCTCAGGGAAAATAGACACTGTAACATGAATTGTGTTAGACAGTAGCCTTTGGAGGTTCTGTTGCTCAAAATGGGTAGAACCTGCATATTTTAAATTCCGAGACAATGTCTGAGAGGGAAAATTCCAATCACAGGTAGATAATAAATCTGATCCTTGACTATTTACAGTTCACGTGATATTAGAGTGGCTTGAACGAAAAAAGGTTCTTGCATTTATATTTCTTGTGTAATCCATTTTGGGAAATGGTCGAAAAATATTAAACTATTAACAAATGCACGAACCTGCTGTAGCCATTAGATATATTGGAGTATCAGCTTGGCGGGAATCTGGCACTTTCTTTTTTGCGAACTCTACCAGAGACATCAGGTGTTCCTCAACCCCCTTTAAGTTGCCGGCGAGTGAACTGAGACCAGGCTTCTTCTTTTCGTTTCCAATCTCTGTAATCTAAGTATAGGATAATACGTTTGCAAATAACAGGGGATTTTTCATATGTGCGCTCTCTAGAATAATGAGAGCACGAAAGTGACTTCCAATTGATCCCGACTCAAATTTGGTGAATAAGTAGAAAATCAAATACTACATCTCTACAAAAGCAGCATAATAAATTCCAAAGTCATCCCTATCCATTTTTTTGGTTAGTTTAAGTTCACGTTTTTATCTGAGCTTGCTTTTAGGCACCAGCTGGGATCGAAATTCTGCCGCGTTATCAGCCGCAGCCGTCGGTTTTGTCGATGTTTGTTCGCAATGGGAAATGTATGAAACACGATGTCCTTGATATTTCAAAGGGTTTGGGTTTTTTCGTAAGACATTAGGACATCCCACCTCACAGCAGTGGACATTTACCGATATCATAATGGGTGGAAAGGTGTTAAAACACCTTTTATACCAGTAGGTTGAAACCTCCCGTCCGCATTACACGAGACCTGTAGTAGGTGGCGCTGAACGCTTGTACACCAAACAGCCTCGTCCCAGAGCCTCAAGATGGCGGTGATCGGTTTAGCCATTTGAGTCTTGATTAGGAGAAATTGACATTTTTACGACTGAAATTTGCTGTAGTATAATATAAAAAATCCTTTTGGCGAAGGCGCGTAGAAAGAAATATAGCAACACGACTTGTGTGGTTTGATCAGAGTAAGGCATAATTCGCCGAAAAGCTTCATCCGGCGTGTTGAGGGCCTATGGGATGGCCACCGTTTCTACTGGGTGCAGTTAATGCGGTGGTGCTGTCTCCTGAGCTCTTAAGACCTAGTAAGACACCCGTGTGAATAGCAGTAGTCATCACGTGCTTTGCTAACTGATCTATCGCAAGCTCCGCCTCCTTTTGAAATGTCACCTACAACGTGCTGTTTGTCGGGTAAAATGGCAGCTTCGATACGCAGATGAAGGTGTGTCAAGAAAGTTGCATTCTGATTGGTCAGTTAAGCTGTCAGGTCAATTGCGCCTTCAATCATATCAAGGCGCCATGTTAGAGGACAAACTTTTCAGTAAGTTATGGAATCGTGAAACATTTCTTAGCTGAATCCTCGTCAGAGTTTACTCAGAATAAACATGGTGAATATTTGTGCAATAGTTAGCTGCTTGAGCAGGTGTGATAACCATTACGGGAAAAGAAGGAATAGTTCTCGAACCCATTATTTTTTCATTTTGAAGAAATTCTTCAATATCATAGGAGAGATATAGCAAAATCGGGTTACGCAGTAAAGAAATATTGCAACTTTGTGGCGAAATTTGGGTAATTTGTTTGGACCGGGTCGGCCATTTAGGACAACAGTCGTGGCATAAGTTACGAGTTTAAAACCACTATAAATTATTTTACTGTGAAATTTAGTGAGATGTATATTTTACCTACTATTCTGTACGATTCAATATTTTTCACCTGAATTTAGTCATGCAGATGTTATTTGTTGAATTATGATAAAGGGCTCACAATTGCGGCAACTACAAGATTCCAACTTTTGCTGAACTGAACGACAAGTTCAACCGACTAGTTTGTTATCGGTTAAGATTTAACTGTGCTACATTTTGATAAACATTGTAACAGTTATAAAAAACAAAGTTGAACAATTTTTAGGTTTTTGTGCTAAAACATAGGGAATATTCTAATTATTTCACTGTTTTATCTTTGCACCCGCACTTTAGTTACATTTGTATAACCATTGTTGCATTATTTAGAAGTAGGTTGGGGCTCTCAAAACCGGACGGAGAATTTTTATTTTCATTTAAAGAAATTTACAAAAAGACTTGGCGAAAAACTAAAAGTTCTTCATCCGGAGTCCAGAAGTTTGACTTTATTTTCACATAAAAACAACTTTCACACCTCTTTATTGGGCCTATTTTATTGGCGCAATGCAGCAAAATTGATCAATTGCCGGTACTTCTATTTTGCGTGGCGTAGGTTTTGAACTCAAGGTCGAAAGCAAACGTTCCGTGGAGTATGAAAATGTAGTTGAAATCGGTGTAAACTTTTGGAATTGGAATACTGAGGGTTTCTGGATCTATTATTATGAGTTTATTTCACAAATTAATTGATCACTTGAGTTGAAATTTTTTAAGCTTGGATGTTCAGCACGGCAAAATCATCGATCTAAAACCAATATGTTCCCCGTGTCTTTGTTCCCCCATTTCTATTTTTCACCGTCTCGATTTTCCCCGCCGTTCCAATGTCGGAGCTTTATGTGTTTTAATGCCCCCGATAAATGTCAGTAGTGGTCGTACGTAAGCCAATCACTAGCAGCGCTAACATCTCACGATAACTTGCCTAGCTATCCTTGACCACCGCCATGATTGCTTGTCCTCCAACATGGCGCACTTCTGGGTATTGATGGTCACGGTTTGGGCTTTGTTGGTACCACAAAAATGAAGAGCTTTTGGTGTGGGTTAGGTTTGTAGACTAAATGGGAAGTAATTGCTACGAATGGTATTCAGTAGATCCTTGAAGTTGTTTCGAGTAAACTGAGCACAGAAATTTGGCCTCTGCTCATCTACTCGGATGTGGAAGTGCCAGCATTTGGAGAGCACATTCTTGTTCAGTATGGAATTGTTCAACGCGAATTGAGGTACCATTCAGACAAGAGGAAATTGTCAAAAATCTTGTTCGTAATGACATATTTTAACCTTAATTTCTGGAATCGAGAGTGAAAGAACATTCGGATTATAGTTTCCACTCTCGCACCGAGTAAGTTGTGATTTTAGGTGTAAAGGGGCCAAAATCGCACTTTTTTGGTCATTTTGGGATCTCATTTTTCCGGTGAACGTACCAAGGTGAAACGACATGGTTTTGTTGAATTTCTTCACCTTTGAGAAACCCCATATAGTGTACTTTCTGTCCGTTATGCCTTTTCAGGTGTCAGATTTCATTGACTCAGTGATAAGGTCAGAATCAGACTCTCGAATTGTGACCTTTGCCCAATGACGTAATTGCCAAGACTCCTTACTGCATAGCGATGTCTCACGAAGACTTGTGAGGTCTTCCGTGGTAAAGGGACTCCAGTTGTAAATTTTTCTCTCTGGAAGTTAAGTGGCCCGTGTCCAGTCGTGGGGAATGTTTTCATTGCTAAAAATCGAGTACACTTGAAATGGAGATTTGAAATTGACACTGAATCACGGCATTGGATAATGGCTACAATGAAAATTATTATTACCCCTGAATTGAAGGCCTATTGAAAAAGCCTCCCAAATTTATAACACTTCTTAAGCCTCGTCCTTCCTTAGCAGTTGGGAGCACCCAAAATGTACTTGACAAATTTGCGAAAACTGCAGGATAGGTATGAGATTTGCCATAATATCCATCGGGAACAATTTTGGTCAATTTGTATAAAGTTACGTGATTTCAAAAGTACGTCGTTTTCTTAAAAGTTGTACAATGAGTAGCCGATGACACAACGTGCACGAAATGGCGGGAAGAACTCCGCGCTGGAGTAAATTATACCAGTAGCGTCAGGACTTAACTTTCGCATTGCCCTTACGTAATCCGAACAACTTTAATTAATCTGTTCGCTAGTCCTGTCTTACTAACTTTTGGGTAACAAATTCTTGTGGTCTAGAAAGAATGTTAGTCTACTGTTCTAAATTCGTATTGCAAAAGGCACTTGCATGAGAGTGGGTACGAAGCAGGATTTAAATTTAGCCTGCCGTGAACAGCAACACCCGTAAATTTACCCCTCTTACCACACTGCAGTCATAAATTGCTTAGAGTAATGAAAGATTCTCGTATACTTTACCTCGAGAATCTTCACAGCTCACGTTGGTGTTTTATTGAATACTGTGTACCATGCAGTGGCAGACAAATGTTTCTACTGGCAATTTTTGGTAACATCAACTGCATACCATCGGTCGTTTTTGTTTTCTGTTTTCTCGCGGTGACGCAGTATGACGCGAAAAGACCCTTTCACTTATCATTTTACGTACCTGTATTTGAGTATTTTAAAATACACAAATTAAAACTGGTGTTTTTTGAGTATTGCCAAAGCACTGCTAGAACGGTCCATAATTACTGGATAGCACAATGCACCCAGAATGACAATCCGTTCGAGGCTGGCTTCAAAGCTCTTGCGTTGTTTTCTAAACATAATTTGAATAGTGTGTGAGATGAAACTCTTACGTCTGGTACTCCGTTACCATCAGCCACGTGTCGTGGCTTCCATTTGAACACATGCATGCGACTTCCGGAACTTCCGGCGTCAATCAGAGCCACGTAGTTCTCAATAGGAGAGGTCGCCACCAGTACAATTGACAGTTGTAAACTGACCACATAAAAGGCTGGACCGGTAGCACCTTTCATTCTCTGAGAAACTCGGACCTTGCCCTGTTGGAAAAAATACCCAAGATGAGCATCTGCAGCGCCAGAACACCAATGAATGCGTTCCTTCGTATGTTCGCATTTGTCCATTAATTTATTTCAACAACGTAGGCCTAGTGAAAAAACTCTTAGAGTAGAAAGCCTGGTCGTCACTAATACGTTTAAAACATTTAACTCTTATGCTCGACACTGCATGAGTCAAAAACCGTGCGTCGCAAGCTCGTTTCCGAAGATTGGCGTAAATAGGTCTCTGATTGTGCCTAGAATAGTTCAACAAAGCAGTGAAAGAAAATAGATATTTAGTAGTAAAATAACCTTGTCTTTGGAAAGATGAGCAGTAAAACCCGCAACACGGAAGGGCGAGAAAAACCCTTGAGGAGTGAGAGGGAAACATGTTAGAGAGAAACTCGCAAGCCCGAATTGCAGGAATAATGAAATAGTATTGAAACACGTGGCTGTTAGAAAAAAAGAAATTTCTAAAGGCACGTGACAATTATCAGCCTATGGGTGCCAAAAGATGACCAATCTCAAGGCCCGTGGACTACAACACTGCACATAAGAATTGGATACCAGGCCAAGGAGGTGTAATGTAGAAAAAGTCCAAATGCTGACACATAAACATATCCAACGAGTGAAATATGTTCGGCACTGAACTAGACAAAAATTTTGCGTTGCAAGCTCGTTTCCAGAGATGAAAAAGGAGACCAAAATTTGGAGCAATCAGATGACTAGAATAGTGATTCAACAATATAAGAAAATAAATATATAAAAGTAAAAACATTTTATCTGGAATTATGGGCTATAAAAAGCGCCACAGAAATGTTGGACAATAGGACAGTAATGAACAGAGCAAGAGATATAAAAGATTGGGCAATGGAAATGAGGTCGGAGGAAGGGGAGGAAAGATTATAACCTCCGATTTGAAGAAAAACAAGGTGAGGGGGGAAAGGGGAGTGCAATTAAGGTAGGAGATTGAGGATTTCCTGGTAAATAGCAGTAAATGGCTGCAATACAACTAATTAAAAATTTCTGTGCTGAGAGATTTTAGAATATAATTAATGTGTACATATTTTTGACAAAAAAAATGAAATTGCTCAAGAAACGGTATCCATTAAACATAATATATTTAATATTCAGCGACGTCTTGCAAACAAGGACAATTGACGGTTTCGACAAGTCATTCAAACTATTATTTCCAGTCAACCAGGGCTCAGGCGAACACTATGATCGTCCCACGAAACGTTCCTATGATGGAAATCTTTTTGCACTCAGCATTTTCCAAGAGGCCAACTTTTGCTACTGTGGAGAAAACTCTTCGGGCATAACATTGCCTGCAACATTTGCAGAGCTTTTTAGACACAAGAATCTCGCAAAGGAAGCTCCCATTATCAAGTGCTTCGCTTGTAATACAACATGGCACTATCTCGCGAAGTCTCGCATGTTCTTTCGTTTTCACGAGATTCTCGCCTCTACTGAATGCATACCCGCTTCAACTTTCGCTCCCGGGACTATCTCATAAACGATAAGAACGCTCAGGTATTACCAAGAACGATCTATGAATAAGTCGAGGCACAATGCAGTTCGGTTGATGAAAACTCCAAAGACGAAGAATATGTTGAAAATTGTCAAATGGTAGATACCCTTTCGTAATCATTTTGTCAATATTCACTGAAACGTATTTCAGACGGTGGTGACAGTCCAACTGTCAGAAAGCTGTTGGAGCCAGGTCGTACATTTGTAAGATAAGGAAATAAGGACTTTTGAATGGATGTCGTACCTAGTAACCGCAATGTGGGTAACTTAACATGGAAAATTAACCGTAAATTAATTACTGAAATCATAGCCAATACTCAGCTCTGTAAACAGGTTATTATTTGGCGTACAATTCGAACTAATTCTGGACATAAATGTGTTCACACGATCTCAATTTCGATGTGTACAGGTTAATATTTGACGTGCATTTCGAATGTGATAGGTCCTATGTATGGCACTTGATTCTCAACTTTCACCGTGCGGACTTTCAACCCTTAGGGTTGGTTAGTTACCGACTAGTGAAATCATAGACTATAGGGAGCTACACGTCACATGCACGAGTCAAATATAACGTTGTCAGTTTAGTAAGGTTCTCACCGCCTAGAATATAGTAATCAAGCACAGTTGTTGAGTAGTATCACCAAGCTTTTCACACATCACTTCTTTGAATCTTACAATGCAAACGTTAAACGTCATAATGAGCTGCCCACGAGCTCATTGTTTTATGCGTATATACTACATTTCTATGTTGTTTTGCTCACGAGGGCTGAAAAATGAAATAAATCACGTGGCTCGCAGGGTGCAATAAATACACAAAACGTACCGAGAATGGCGTACATGGAGTAATATCCCACGAGCCATTATTACGCGTATCGACCGAGACCGAAGATCGAGGTCGATACGTGGAATAATAGGACGGTTGCATATTAAGAAGAGGGGTCACAAAGAACTGCTTTCACTGACCTTATTTATCTGTTACATTTGAACGACAACCACGATTTATAACAGTCGCCGCAAAATTCTAAGGCACTATGCGGGCTAGTTGCTAACTTCAAGCCCAAAATGGCAGGAAAGAATGGGTATTTTCTGTCAGTACCGGTCGAATAAAGTAAGGACCCTTTAAAGTGACTGGCTGTTATTCAAAACATTAGCAACTTGCGTACTTTTTGAGAAATAAAATTCTTCTGACCCAAGCGTTGACAAAGAAACAGGCACTTGTAAGGAAGTCGTGGTCACATAAATTAGGAGTGGACAATAACCTGAGCATTGGTGGTTAAAATTGAGGATTTCAGGCATGGGGTTAATTCATAGATGAACTGCAAGTTTAAAAAGTTATAAGCAAAAGTATGCTGCCAATGATATTAAAATTTAGACTTCAAACCTACTTGAAAAGTCCATGGGGGTGAAATTATTGATGCCTGACCTATCATAGCCGAGAACTAAACGTTGTTCGGTTCCAATCGAGGCACACAATCAATGAAATCAACTCTCGTCGTGACCAAACACACCTTTGGCACCCGTCCCTAAAAACAAGGTAAGGCACTTTCATGTGATATGCGAACCCTTTGTTTTCTTAACGTAGATACACACCGTTCACATGATCGTCTAAAAATCGCCTTTCTGCTTTGTTTTAGCGTCGTGGATGGCTTGCAACTTGAAGTAAGTGCGAAGACGTTTTATCTCTATCGACTGGCTAAACAGGTCACGAGCGAAGCTGCCTCCTAACGTGGGTCGTTCGGGTGAAAATGTCAGGAGTAATTACGCTCGTAACTATGACAGGGGCTTCGCTCATGCTTCACTACCGTAATCATTATATCCTATGAGAAATCAGTCTGTAAGTCACGTGAGCTCTGAAGCATTTGTACGCTCGTAATTTAACGCTTCTATCTTTGCTTGTAATTTTACGTTCTTAATTTTACGCTCTTTTTTACACTCGTAATTTTACGCTCATATTTTGCGCATGTTATGAAGTATTCAGAAGGTAAAATCTCAGGTGCAAATTACACAAATGCAAAGATCGAAAAATATCGTAGCCTTACTGAAATTACTTGCTGCCTTAGCCATGCTAGGCATTTGAATGTGGTCTATTTCAGTACTTATTGGGGTACTAAATGAAAATCTGGCTGGTTGCCTGACAATGCTTTTATTTTATTTGTTAAAATTACCATGTTTCTTAATATTTAGGCCAAGTTTTATTCTCTTACTCTAAAAGTGCGGGCAGATGACACATGACATTGCAAAAACATAGGTTCAAAACGGTTTTCGGGGGGAATGTTGTAGAATTATTGCTAACAGGTGGTGTTAAATCACTCATTCTTTATTCAAGACATTTGAATAAAAAACCATTTGCACCACAAAAACAATATCGACTGCGTATTAATTTAATGGCTGCTGGTCTCATGGAATTGTATTTAAATATAACGACTACTTGCTAAAATTACGAGTGTAAATCAAGAAAGATTACTGTCAGAAAATGACAATAATGACTCTGCGCGATGGAGACTTTTTGGAAACTTTACAACCTTTCCGGTGGCTTGTGCACCATAGCAGAATTATACAAGAAAGAAAAAATGTGGATCGTGCTGAATCACAGATGGCTAACTGTTGGCACGGTAGAATAGAAATTGTATAAAAAGAATGCATGTTGAATGAAATTAGATATCTCTTGTAGTAGTTTGGCCCTTTCAGGTGCACTATGAGCCCTTGTAGTGCAATTGTGGTAAAGTTCTTGAAAAGTGTAATTAATGTTGAGAATTTTTTCAGAAGGAAAGTGCACATAATGATCCCATGGTTGCACCAAATGAAATGAAACTTTGGAATTGGACCGCAATTACAGTGTATGAATCACACATGTAAATCTGAGGTGTGTAGCTCAAAAGTTTTCAGTCATTTTTTGTTGCTAAATATTGTTTTTAAAAGAAAGATAAGAACAGCAACTGGACCAATTATTACTTAGTTTGTTATTGTTGTGACACATCTGGTTGTGGGAACCCTGTTGAGACGTCTGCTTAGTCGAAAGCCATTGTATTACGAGTTTGCGTTTGATTATAGTTACGTATTTCACTGCACTTTAGTGTTTGTTTATCTACTGTCGCTGATAACCATCTAAAATTAGGAAAGATACTCCACTCATACACCCACGCACACTTAATGAACATTAGTCACTAATTATACAAGTGCGAGAAAATATATATCGAAGTATAGAGCGCCTCCCAAAAGGAAAAATTCAGGTGTTTTTAACACTGACAATCAGCTTTCATCTAACTTTGATACAATGATACATTACTGACTGAACACACGACACTTTTCATTGTTGACAGTCTTTATTCCGTTTCGTTCATATGTTCGGAATAAAACTCTACTCTCAACGGAACATAGATGAAGTAACTGACCTAGCGACATAATGGGGCTATTCGGAGAATTCTCCTCGCGGTGTCGCTGCTGTACTAGTGGTGATTGAATTGCGCATGCGTGGCTGTCTGCATGTAAACAAATGGTAAAAGATGGAATTTTTATCAAAATACATCGTCGCGCTAAGCCTTATTACTGCTAATTTCCCTGGTGCAAGTCTTCGACAGGTGGCCACAAATTCCCAAAAGATNATATTACTAATAAAACAAAATAATGAAGACTTTTCGAGCAAGCCATAGCACATTCAGTTACAAGGTAAAAATGGCGGCGTTCAGGACAAGTTCCTGAACTGATGAGCCGGAAATGTGGGTACGGAAATAACCGATGACAACCGGTAACCATACGCTCAGAGAGAAGGGTCAAATACTGTTACAAAATCGCTTTTGGCAAGAAAGGCGAAAAGAATATAAAGAAAGGGTGTCGAAAATAAGAATTTATGTAGTAAGTATTTTCGGATACTGGAACCACATGGGCAGTTTGCAACAAGGACTTTAATTTAATGGCTGCTGGTCTCATGGAATTGTATTTAAATATAACGACTACTTGCTAAAATTACGAGTATAAATCAAGAAAGATTACTGTCAGAAAATGACAATAATGACTCTGCGCGATGGAGACTTTTTGGAAACTTTACAACCTTTCCGGTGGCTTGTGCACCATAGCAGAATTATACAAGAAAGAAAAAATGTGGATCGTGCTGAATCACAGATGGCTAACTGTTGGCACGGTAGAATAGAAATTGTATAAAAAGAATGCATGTTGAATGAAATTGGATATCCCTTGTAGTATTTTGGCCCTTTCAGGTGCACTATGAGCCCTTGTAGTGCAATTATGGTAAAGTTCTTGAAAAGTGTAGTAATGTTGAGAATTTTGATCCCATGGTTGCACCAAATGATCTGAAACTTTGGAATTGGACCGCAATTACAGTGTATGAATCACACATGTAAATCTGAGGTGTGTAGCTCAAAATTTAAGTTTTCAGTCATTTTTGTTGCTAAATATCGTTTTTTAAAAGAAAGATAAGAACAGCAACTGGACCGATTATTACTTAGTTTGTTATTGTTGTGACACATTTGGTTGTAGGGACCCTGACGTCTGCTTAGTCGAAAGCCATTGTATTACGAGTTTGCGTTTGATTATAGTTACGTATTGTTTATCTACTGTCGCTGATAACCATCTAACATTAGGAAAGATACTCCACGCATACATCCACGCACACTTAATGAACATTAGTCACAAATTATACAAGTGCGAGAAAATATATATCGAAGTATTCATAGAGGGCCTCCCAAAAGGAAGAATTCAGGTGTTTTTAACACTGACAATCAGCTTTCATCTAACTTTGATACAATGATACATTACTGACTGAACATACGACACTTTTCATTGTTGACAGCCTTTTATTCCGTTTTGTTCATATGTTCGGAATAAAACTCTACTCTCAACGGAACATAGATGAAGTAACTGACCTAGCGACATAATTAAAAGGTTCATGGTATTTCGAAACATACTTATTTCATTCTGAAGTTAATATAAAATGACGCAGTAATGCCACCACAGAGCATAAGCGGGAGACATTCACAGTGGGACACGGCGAGAGTGAAATACTGCAAAGAATGACTAATGAAGGGGGGGGGGGTAACAGAAAAGTCACGCCAACAAGTGTAACATGCGGTGCGACCCTATTTGCTGCTCATTCAAAACAGGCTTCTCAAATGCAATCAAAAGGGAATCTAATACTTTCAATCGCATCACATCGTGCTATACGTGCCGAATTGACGTGTTTTCCACGATTTCTTGACGGGTGACATTGGAGAAAATGATCTTGGATGGCGCCATTTTGAAAATGTATAGATAACCGACGGGAAAGGCTGCAAACCGTTTGACCAATGTTAGTAATATTGTTTGACATTTGAAAGTCGGTTATCTTTGCTTGAGATCTCGAATGATCCTGGGGTTGTCCTTGTAAACCTTGTCCTTCAGATATCCCCATAAGTAAAATTCTGGGGTTCAGATCAGGGGAATGAGACGCCCATTCTGGATTGCGCTTACGGCTGTTGAGACGACCAGGGAACTTGCTGTCCAGCCACTCCAGACTGACATTGGCTGTATGAGGGGTGGCCCCTGTATATTTCTCATCACCCTGTTTGCACCTCTTCTCCTATTTCTGACACCTAAATCTTCCCAAAACATGTGGAGGACCTCCAGGTAGCGTTCCTTGGTTAACGGAGAGATTTCATGGGACTACATCCCACTGACTCTTGTACTCTGGCAATGTTTTCTGGAGATCTTACAGTGAGTTTTCTGCCAACTCTGCGACGAGACGTCTCCCTCATATCATTTATTGTCCCTGCAGTCTCAAACTTCTTTACCCAGCGATAGATCTGTGGGTTTTTTGTTATGATCATATTTTTGGGGAAAATGAGCGATTGCATATTTGAAGGATGTTTTCTCAGATTTTTTAACCACACAGAAAATTTTCTGCTGTTTGGTGAATGGCATTCTTGATGGGTGGCTGGGTTTCTTAACTTCTCAGATCCTTAAATCTGACACAGAAAGTCAAAATGTTAAAATATAAAAAAGTTCGAAGCATTTTAGTCTGTATCATAAATTTGTGGACACTCTGTATATAAAGTACTGTCATAAAATTAATACTGTATTAACCTCTTTTGAATTAGGTCCAAAATACGCATTTGAAATTCTATTCGGAGAATTCTCCTCGCGGTGTCGCTGCTGTACTAGTGGTGATTGAATTGCGCATGCGTGGCTGTCTGCATGTAAACAACTGGTAAAAGATGGAATTTTTATCAAAATACGTCGTCGCGCTAAGCCTTATTACTGCTAATTTCCCTGGTGCAAGTCTTCGACAGGTGGCCACAAATTCCCAAAAGACCTAAGGTTACTATATTCGTGGACAATTGCGGTCAACAGGGTCAACTAACTGACAAAAAGTGTGTGGATGCTGAAGCCCCGTGTGTGCTCTATGACTATGCAGTTCCATTCGGAGACTACACAACATTACTTGGTAAGTTTTTAGCAATCAGTTTCTATCAACATCGTTCGGTGATGTTATCCCCACCAGTTACCCCACTGAATAACAGTTTTATTGAGTGGAACTAAGTGTTTCTTTTTGGAAACTCACCCGATGCCGGGTAGGCTAGCAGCACATATTCATATTGTCCTGGGTGGGAGTGCTCCCAAAATAAGAGGTGTATGGTACGTGATGCACAGAAGTCAAGAGTGACTTTTTCACAGCAGTTTCTCTTCAAAACTATGCTGTTTCCAATAAAATTCTCTAGATGAGTGAGTTTCCTTATTTTATCGTGGACCCCACCCCCAGGACCACCAGCTCAGTTATCGAATTAACATGAATAAGCCTTAATTCAGTAAATGTCGTAACATTGCATTGGAAAAAAATTGACACCTAGAATGAATTTTACTTGTTGAGATCAGAAGCACATTTTAAGTGTCATGAAAAATACACATTGTTAAATCACTTTTAGCCTGTTTCACATATTTTAATTCAGATATTAAATAAGACTTGGGTACAAAGGTTATTAGTTTCTACACATAAACATGAAGATGAAATGTCAAGTATGTTCTGCCTTACAAAAGTAGTTTTGTCTTGTCTTTTCTTTTACAATTTGCTAATATTTCTATTCTGTTACAGGCAAGAAAAAACAACTGAAACCAACCGCCTGACCATCTATTTCACCGTTGGACAAAGTGAAAAGCAATCCTTCAGCAATAACCTGAAAGAATTGAACGTAATTCAGAAATTCAGCACCTGACATGCCTGATTATGGACTCCCTCGCAATGTTGTTCCTCTGCGCGTGTAAGCGCAGAGTACTGTTGTTCCTGGGTTTTCTTCAATTTTATTCTTATTCTTATTCTTATTCTTATTCTCCTTCTTATTCTTCTTCCAACCAACTTTGAGGCTTAATAACTTTAAAATGGGGGCAGGTATGTTCTTTAAATTCTGCATGTGATATTTGGCAGTACATAAATTTTGATTCCTTATATAATCATATTCCATAATGTACCGGAAGAGGTCATTTGGTGCAAAGGTCATGTAATTTTCAAAATGCTACTCCTTCTTTATTTTAAAAGCTATTCTTTTCAAATTCGGCACACAGGTATAAACCAATTAGGCAATTTAAAAATTTACTTTTCTAAGTAATCGGGTCATCCAATCAGGTGAAATAGGTTAAAGGTCATTAGGTGCAAACTGGAATTTTGAGCTAGACACTGATTGGCACAGGTAATTCAATTTGGAATCCAAAGTTTCAGGTCATTCAGTGCAAACATGGGGTCATTAGGTGCATTTTTCTTCTGAAAATTTTGACCTTTTCAATCGGCAAGTATTCTGATGTGTCAACCGTTAGACAACTGTGATTCTCGGAATTAAACACATTAAACACATATGCGCTTTGCAATAACTCTCTTAAAGACGCTTATAATGCACCGGATGGGGTCAAGTAGTGCAAAGGTCATGTAACATTCAAAAGGTTATATCTCTTACGTTTTTCAAGGAATTCTTTTCAATTTCAGCACACTGGTGTAAGTCAACATGCCAATTGAATACCTTACTTTACTACGCAATAGGCTTAACCAATCAGAAAAAATAGGTCAAAGGTCATTGAGTGCAAACTAAAATTTTGAGCTAGAGACTTCAAAATTACATATCTGTTTGCTAAATGCGACTGAGTTTGAATTCTAAATTTTCAGGTCATTTGGTGCACCCATGGGGTCATTATGTGCACTTTTCTTCTGAAACTTTGTCCAATTCATTCATCTTGTATTCTGAAGTGCTTAAAGTAAAACATCTGTGATTCTTAGCATTAACCACACTTTAAATCGAGTTTACAATTATTCCCTGATCGGGGTTCATAATGCACCGGAAGAGGTCAACTAGTGGAAAGGTAATCAAAATATTAACATGTAATTTCTCCTACAATTTTAAAGAATTGCTTTTCATATTGGTAAGCGGGTTGCTGTCAATAACGTCCCAAAACAATTCCAGTAATAACCACGCGCAGAGTCCATTATTGTCACGCCGTGACAATAATCTTTCTAGTTTCTTTCTGTGCTTTTTCAGTTTGCAATTTGTTTTTAAATACACTGATAATTGTTTATTCTCGAATCTTGTGCATAGCAGATTCTTATCCAGCTAGCTACAATTGAAAACATACAATAAGACAATCGATGCAGTCACTGAATGTCATTTCCCCATAATCTGTACCAAATTGAAAAGTTTTTACC
>NMRA01000617.1:8366-157763 GCA_002633005.1 Phoronis australis | reverse complement strand
GTGATAGATTTCCATTTCAACGTGTAATAGATTTCCACAAGACATATGATAGGGAGTAAACAAATAGTCTAATGCAATGGATATTTGTCACTCACGTACCCTTTGCCATTGGGATTGGATTGTAATCTTAACTCATTAACCTGTATCGAGTTGACAGCTTAAACATTCAGCATTGATTGATGTAACTGTCACTGATAAACTTTTAGAAATCATTCCAAACAATAATAATGCTTTGATGTACGAAAAGATCCCGATTGCTACGTCAAGTATCGTATCACATATCACGACACACAAAGATTAACCAGACTCTGGCTGGCGACTGACTGCCGCGAAGTCGACATCAGCGAGTGCCTCAGTTAACAGGCATCGGTAGAAAAATCATGGAATAATCGTTAAAGTAATCACAAACCTTACCTTTGTATGAGGTCGTGCTTACTTCCTCTCATAGAAGCACTCTTTTTACGCAATCTCAGATTCAGTTGGCACGGCTGCAAGCCATTTCACCATGTATTTAAAGGGCTCTCGAAATCGAGGCTGTTAATCTATCACCACTAGTACACGCACGCCCTCTAGTTATTGTAGATTTTCCGAATAGCCCCATTGGTTGAAGTCGCTGGAGGTCACAGGTCACATTTTCCATATAAGGGAAATGTGCTACGTCTATGAAATGCTATACCAAATAAGGAGACGGGCTTTGCATTGTTGGAAAAAATCGATGAAGAAGCGAGCACTTGACAGATCGTTTTTTTGAAATTTGAAAGTTAGAGAAAATGCCTTGATATCAACAGAAAGTAAAAATCTTTACGAACAAACCCCAAAAATACCTGATGAGCAGGTTGAATTCTATTTCGGTGGCAGAGAATCATTTTTAATGTTGCAATTTTAGTCTGTTTATCGCGTTCCAGGCTTCTTTAAAACGAAACCTTCTATCTTTTATTAATATCTGTCTTAACGATGAATTTTTCAACAATTTTTTATAAAGCTAGTTAGTGGTAAAAACAAGGCAATCTTTTTTTTTTCTCGTAAAAATTGAAATCACGTATCCAGACCTAAATTTAAATTTAAAATAGTAAAAATAAAACGACGAGCGTCGCTACTAAAATATGTTAAAATGTCCCCCACATTTCGAGCAATGCGCTCTTTATCAAGGGTATGGCACAGACTGCGTTTTCATGTTGTCACCGACAATAATCCGGTGTCCAACAACTGACCAGTAAGTGTGTCGATGCCACAGGCTGCAGGTGGCTCTGGTGTCTGCCATGCTTCAGCTTTAACAAAGTTGGGTATTGTAGGGGGTCACAAACAGGCTGCTGATGGAATGAGTCGCATTCCACAGAACGTTAGAATAGAAGAAGTAATGACTCAGGCTATTCTCCAAAAGCAATCTGAAACTCACCGGGTGCGGTCACAATACTTACTTTCTTTGTGCCGACAAATCTTGGTTGGGTCGCCACCAAGCAGACACTCAAGTGAAACGTGTGGTAGAAATACTTCGGAATAATGTTATCGATATCAGCAACGAGTCACCTGGAGTTAAGCGCTTATTGAAAGAACGTCAAAGATTAGTGCCTTCTGATGACATTCTGTACTGGAATTGCAATGATAATGGGGTTCAGGGCAGACAACTAAACACTTCAACAAAAGTTTGGAAATTTTTGTTCACTCGCCCGTGTTTTCAATACTTTTGATTTATTTACAGTGGCGGATCTAGGATATTACAAGGGGGGGCCAACAATTTTTCCGGCTGTAAGCATTTGCGCAAACCACGATTGTAGATGCGCATAGCACCGAATGGGGGGAGGTCGGGATGGGGGCTCCCCTCCCGCCCAGGAAATTTTTCTGTTTTTTCATCTAAAAATCAAGCATTTTCCTTGGTTCCTGAAATATTATTCAAGAAAAACAGGCAAAAAAAAACACGGAGAACGTGTCATACAGGAAAACCTACACCACCACGGCTTAGCTACTAACCTTATAACAAGAGACCTACTTGTTTGTGGTCCACAGCGTTTGCGCGCGAAACCTACTTCTTTTTGTAATGCTTATTACACGTTTTACATTTTGTGCAATCTGTTCTTAACAAATTTGTTGTATTTAAAATAGTCCTCAAATGCCCAAAAGACCAAATCCGTTTTTCGTGTTGGCAATAATGACGGGATTGCTTTGGAAATCGTCTTAAGTTAAGGTTTTAGAAAGAGAGAATTATGAGTTTCTGAGTGATTCACTAAGGCTTCGATTAAAATTCACATCTTACCAGCAGCTTCCGTTTTTTCATCGTCACTCAGGTTCCATTTTCTTTAAAAAATGAAGTAAATTTTCTTCATTGCACAGTGAAGCAGACGACGGAAACGGAGTCGTAGAGGGCAGCGCCACTGCCGGTCGCCTGGGATATCGCGGGAGAGCCTATACTTAGCCATAGCTCCGTTACGAATGCGCCGTGTTCCGAATTTAACATTTGAAATTGGATCTGAGCCCCCCTCCCCCAACACTAAAACTTCACACATTTAAATGTTGTTTCACCCGTATAATTTTAATTACCGGTTTTAATTAATAAACTCAACATTTCCCTACGGTCTTGCTGTTTTATTTTTTTGCGGCAGCCAAGGGGGGGGCCTGGGCCTCCCCCTAAATCCTACTATGATTTAAATCATGTTGCATACCAATAGATAGCCCAGTCATTGTCCTTTACAACAATGTCCCATTTGGTCAATACAATTTTGATATGCTTAGTAACTTTACTTCTAAAGAAGGTTTGGTCTCAAAGAGAATGTTGCGAATTCCCGTTTTTGCTAAGGAGTGTCACCACCTGTGATGTGCTGGTGATTAACACCGGGGGTGGGAGGGGGGGGGGTATTGGGTAAACACCAAGTTTGTGAGACCCTGAATGGTTGCATGGAACTCCTACTGTAAGCAGGCTCAGTATGAGAGTATGAATCGCAATTATGCAAATTATGTTTGGATTGCCCAGACTATCTGTGCCACTGACGCAGGAGTAGGCTGCAGCAAATGGAATGGTCTGCATGCAGCCCAGACTTGAACTCTATCGAACACCTGTGAGACCAACTCGGACGGGCTGTACGTGTGTGAGTCACCAACACAATGTGGCGCTTATGACTCAGGAGTAGAATGCCATCACACAGCAACGCGTCGTCAGCGTAGTAAACAGCATGCGAAAAAGGTGTGTCGCTGTAGTGACCGAATCGTTCGACAACCCCATACTGAGAAGACTATGATCATTGATGTCTATCCGAGTCAGACTATCACTACTGTCTATCAGTCAGTTGTTCAATAAATAAAGTGTTGCCAAATTGTAATAAGTGTTAATTACCATGGAACCAGAAAAAATGGCATTGAAAAAGCTGAACACTAAAACTTGAATACACATTTAGCTCCAACTGAAATTGCAACATTCAACAACATTGGGACCATCTATAGCCCTCTTTAGCAGCAAAATTACTAATCAGAATAAATATTTATTGACGGAATGTGGTATTGTTGAAAAGGGGATGGCTGGGGTTTTCATTGGTATGTAATATGATTTAATTAAACCAAAAATGATGAAAATACGGGCGAGTGAACACAAATTTCCAAACTTTTGTCATTAGTAGGTCCTCGACGTACCTAGTAACTTGGTGCGAAATAGAATTTGCTGACTTAGTGTGAAATCTGAGCAGCATCATTGTGAAAAGTTATGAACGACGCTTGTGTAAGAAACGCCCTGTAGAGAAATCTCCCACAACTCAACCTCGATCATCTGTCTATTGAACCGTGCGGAAAGTACAGAACAGAAGACCATTCCACCAAATTTGTTACTGATCTTCCAACCACTAAGCAACATGTCAAGTCGGCCTGACTAAACCCAACTTTGTCCCCAAACCTCAAGATGACGGTGATCGGATTAGCCATTTAATGCTTGGTTATGGGAATTACTGCGCCATGATTGGCCGCTCCCTTGACGTCATTAAAATTTGTGAAGCAGAAGGCATTGTTTGGTTATTGATTGAAATGAAGGTTGTTGGCGTACTTATATTCAATTAGTTTTTATTAATACTATCATAGAAATTTTATGTTTTCGAATCAAAGTAGGCCTACATCATTTTTGCAATAATTTAGACCTAAATTGCTGCAATATACCGTTATTTATCATTTTTATGTCATACTGCAAAAAATTTCAAACTTGTATATAACTTTATATTACTCGTGATATTCCGGCGATTTCCGTAAAATGTGTCAGAATTCTGACATATTTCATTTCCCATATAAGGTGGCACTGAACAGTTAGGCTGCGGCCGCGGCCAATTTGCACTCCCAAAATATTGAAATCTAGGAATGGACCAAACTTGTCCAATGTCGTCTGGTTTGTGACACGACGACACACTTGTCTACCAAGCTGATCACACAGCTGTTCAGGGCTCAGGTCAGGACTTGCTGCAGGCCGGGCCACTCCAGACACTTTATGCCTTGTTGTTACAGATATGGTGCGGCCTTGCGTTGTCGTCTTGCAGGATACCATTTTGTCCAAGCGCCCGAACTAAAGGTATGGCTTCAGATCCAAAACTGAGTGCGGTAGCAGTGCGCTGAACATATACTTTCTTGTAGATGGGCAAGTGGAGTTCTAGTGGAAGGAGATTCCGCCCCACACATAACACTACATCCATTACGTGTTGTCAAGTGCGTAATGCAACAGTTTCCAAATCTTTCGCCTCGCTGTCTCCACGCAGTCTCCCGCCTGTCCATATGGACTGCAAGCAAAAATGAGACTCACCATAGAACACTACGGTCCTCCACTGTTGCTGGTTCCAGCGAACGTGTTGTCTACACCATCTCATTCGGGTTTGGCGGTGGACAAGTGTCACAACTGGTTTCCTTGTAAGAGGCCGTGTTCTTATTTCGGCTGAAAGAAGGCGGTTTCTCACCGTCTGATCGCTAATGTTCAGCCTCCCGTTCAGTAACGCTAGGACCTCGCTAAAAAGAAAGACTTCGCGAGATTACGTGAGATATTGCCGTGTATTTTAAATGAAAACACTTGACTTTGACTAGGTTTTAGCTAGGTCCTAGCGTAGGTCCTAGCGTCTACTGAACGCACGCCAGGTGTTGCCTTCGCAATCTCTCTGTGACTTCCTTGGCTGTAATCTACCGGTTGCGAACCCCCAAAGTTCTACTATGCCTATCTTTTTTCGTAGAAAGTAAAACATTTATTAATCCAACCAACCAGTACATAGTTGTAAAGCAATATGAAATCTAATCAAGTACATCAAACACATTATAAACATTATCGAACCCTATAAAAGCTAATTACTAGGCAAAACACAAGACCACCTTGCCTGGAATCTCTCAGGCGCCAATTTATACTTGTAAATATTTTTTCCAGATTGTGGTAATCACAAACCTCCCGTAAAATGGCTGAAATTTGAGCTTAGCCTTTAGGTTATGATTGACAAGTTGGTTGTGGCAACTGTACGTACTCCCAGTCGGAAGGACATGAAAACAACTTCTTAAACGGACTCATCTTTGGCGGCAAATTCCACATCTTTGTTCATTCAAACGAAGACGAACCCAAACTCAAGAGACTCTAGTTGTGCTGTCTCAAGGTCAGTTTAGTACTCACGCGCGGGAAAAACCTGCTAACTGTTATTGATAAACATTTCCTAACTTTTAACATTACAACTTCAAAGACTATTAAATTATAACTTGAATATTTCTTACGAAAGCTGAATGTAATTTACAACTGTTAAGTTTAAAATAAAACTATTAACAAAAAGTAACTGAGTTTACTTTACATTGCGCAAGCGTGTTTTTACAAAAATGGCGTCATGTGGTTGAAAGTTTTACACACGTCGAGTTTTTCGGCAAAAAGGTTGTTTTTATGGTTCACGTGAGAAAAGAAGCCTCGGGATTTTGAGGAAATTTCCAAGAGGTTTTGCCCATGTCATAAACCTGAGACGAGTGTCGGATAATCTATTTATTTACTTACAGACTCATTGATGCACAATAAGACTACCCCCAATGTTATGCAATCTGTATTCTTTGTAAAATTTGTATTTAGTTGATTAGTCGCTTTAAAAGCTTCATTTTAAAATTGATATGGAGGTTTTTGTAATAAACTTGATATGAGAATGTGTGTCTTGAGTTATACTACAAGTGCATTTTTGAATTTTTCAAAAACAATCATTACCATTCAATCTATGAACAAAAAACTGAAGGGATGTTACTTTTTGAGTAGTTAATTTCTGTTACCAACTGAACTCATAGCCATTTTAGGGTTGGGCAACACCATCATACTCTGAAGATTTTTTGAGTCACTAATAGTGTCAATGTACTTGTTAATAACGGATATAGAATACTGTCACGAAAAGGAATATTATGAAACCGATTTTATGAGTGTAAAAAGTGAAGAATGCAACTCTAAAATGGAAAGCAATCGTTTTAACGTCATTGTTGGTTAAATTGCGATGGTTATCTTAGATAAATTTTCAAAATAACTATGCATGCGTCACTCCGGAAGTTACCTTTGCGATCCGAATCATTTGCTGCCAGAATTTTGTGCGGCAATTCATTGTTGACATCAGTTGATTGTATACAATTTTCCAAATGTTGCTCTAATTATTAGCTTTCGACGAGAATTCTCCGACCATCATAGATTTAGCCATTATTTGACTTGCAGTGGTCGGGAAATGTTCACAAAAACACGAATCACGACAATGTGCTGGTTGCTGATGTTGTTACGCTACAGCGACTGTCCACACATACATGCACAGGTGTGGCCTTGTGTTACTATGTGGTGCCACCTATCAGTAATAACGATTTGTTAAGTCACTGTAGTTTAGTCTCGTTTTCAGTTATTCCAACATCAAGTGTCTGCTTCAATATAGTATTTCATTCACTTATAATTGTGTGTTTCTGATTCCTAAATTGGTGACCTCGAACATTGAACACTTAATATGGCAGAGGGACATAGTGATACGAAGCTTGCTACTGACCTCGCCTCAACTCTTCAGACGCTTGCAATGTAATTAACTCGGGTAAACGTGGTCTCCATCAAGTTGCCGGATAGGCAATGACCATCGCCTCTGTAAGTTGGCCCGAACCAGAGGCGATGTAGAGGCTATAGGCGCTCTGTACGCCGGAAGCTTTTCGGCGAATTATGCCTCGCACCGACTAAACCATCAAAGTCACGTTGTTATAACTACCTTTTGCGCATAGACGAACACCTTAGGAGGTTGTCGATGTGTTTAAGTTCTTCCAACTCGAACAAATACTCCCGTTATGAAACTTTTTCTTCGAGCAGTCCCTATTTCAGTTCCCAAAATCGTGAAATCAAAATTTTCATTTTTTTAACCAGGCCGAAGGTCAGAAAGTGCGATCCTACCGGCGAACTTTGAAAGCTGAAGTTCCCGCCCTTTGCGTACGTGCTGCCGGGAACCAGCCGTGCATTTGCCGTGTTGTTAAACATTAAAATGTCAAATATGTGCACAAAGACTTTTAAATGTCATATCAACAGCATTTATTCTTATCAAATACAAACAATAATTCATTGAAATACAAACAGTTTCAAGTAACGCCAATTAAAGACAAGTAAAAGTGGTGGCATTTTGGAAACGAACATTTGACTGACAAGACCGCAATGGCTCACCTTTGGCCTATTTAAAAATTATTGAGGTTATGAAGTCACATCACCTAGCGAGCGCGGTAAAAGTTGGAGCGTGCGCAGTACAAAAATTTTGATTTCACGATTTTGGGAACTGAAATAGGGACTGCTCGAAGAAAAAGTTTCATAACGGGAGTATTTGTTCGAGTTGGAAGGACTTAAACACATCGACAACCTCCTAAGGTGTTCCTCTATGCGCAAAAGGTATTTATAACAACGTGACTTTGATGGTTTAGTCGGTGCGAGGCATAATTCGCCGAAAAGCTTCCGGCGTACAGAGCGCCTATAGCCTCTACATCGCCTCTGGTTCGGGCCAACAGAGGCGATGGTCATTGCCTAGTTGCCGGACAAAATCGCCCGAAGTTTGGTTCGCCAAAGTCGAGGCTCAGTTTGGAACCAAAGGGGTTGGTTATACAGGACCAAACAAAATATGATTATGTGGTGAGTGCCCTTGATGTTAACACAGCCGACGAAGTTCAGGCTATTCTCCTCCACCCATCGCTCACAAACAAGTATAGCGCCGCATTGAAGTCCGCTCTAATTAACGCTTTTGGAAAGTCCCAGGCTCAGAAGGACTCTGAGCTTTTGAACCTCAATGGCCTTGGTGACAAACGTCCCACTGCTCTCACGATACGTATTAACGCTCTTAACGACTACCCGTTACCACATATTCATGATTTCAACAACCATCTGACCGGATGCCACGTTTTCTCCAAGAAATTTATCAGTGGTTCGGGGCTATCATCAGATTCCGGTGGCGCCGTCTTCTGGTTCCAAAACTGCAATAATCACACCTTTTGGATTATGGGAATTTCTTCGCATGCCCTTTGGCCTCAAGAACGCTGCCCATGCTTTCCAACGCCTTATGGATGGTATTTTCAGGGACATTTCGTTCGCTTTTGTCTACCTTGATGACATCTTGGTGGCCAGCCGCTCGCATGACGAATATTTGGAACCTCTTCGCCTGACCTTCGCCCAAAAGTAGAGTAGAAAATGACAAATCTAATTTCGAGTTCCGTTTCGAGTAAAAAAGATCGGAGACCGGGCCCAGGCATTTTTTAGAGGGCCGACCTTTTACGTTATACATTGACCACAAGCCTTTAGTGTCAGCATTGAACAGCGGCAGTGAGCGTTCCCCACGTCAGGCACGGCACCTCGCTTTTATAGCCGATTTCACTTCGGACATCCGACACCTTAAAGGCAAGTTTAACGTGGTGGCTGACGCACTATCCCGTTTCGACATCAACGGCATATCCAGTGACCCTCGCATCTTTTCTGTTGGTGACTTCAGCGAGCTGCCTCACGACCAAGACCAGTCTACCGCTACAAAGGGCCTTGATCTACAAGATATTCCGTTTGGCACCTCGACCCTGCTTTATGATACGTCCACTGGCACACCCCGACCTGTGTTGCCCTCGACTTGCTGTTTTTGATCGTATTCATGGGTTGTCTCACGCTGGTGTTCGCCCTACTCAGCAGGCTGTCACCCAGCGTTTTGTCTGGCGTGGTATGAAACGCGATATACGGCGGTGGTGCAAAGAGTGCCATGCTTGTCAATCTTCCAAGATACATCGACACACCCAGGCACCTTTGGTAGAGCGTCCCACTCCGGCAGCCAGGTTTCAAGTTTGCAGTCTCCTCGTGGATCTTGTTGGCCCACTGCCAGCGAGCCAAGGCATGGCCTATCTCTTCACGATCATTCACCGTTTCACCCGGTGGCCCGAGGCCATACCTCTTCCTGACGCCCAAGCTTCGTCCTGAGCGGCTGCTCTTGTCCATCATTGGATTTCCCGCTTTGGTGTGACATCACGTCTGATCGCGGTGCTCAGTTCATTTCGGCGCTTTGGAATGAATGCAACAAGCTTTTGGGTGTTACAACTCAAACCACAACTGCATATCACCCACAGGCGAATGGGATGATAGAACGTTTTCACCGCGCCCTAAAGGCATCCCTCAAGGCGCGCACTACCATGTAGCCCGCACTGGTTTGCAGAACTACCACTGATCTTGTTGGGGATACGTTCGTCCTGGCGGGTGGATCCCGGCTGTTCTCCCGCTGAGCTTGTGTATGGGTCGCCTCTCCACTTACCGGGCGAGTTTCTTCAGCCGTTCGACGCTCGTACGATGGAGCCGGACTCAATTTTCCTAAAGCATCTACAACACACCATGCGTACTGTGCAGTCCACGCTCCCTAGTTTCCATGGCGATTGACCCATCGCCCCTACGATGGCCCGTATCGCATAATCAACACAAATCGACACGTTCTACACGCTTGACATTAAGAGTCGCGAGCAGACGGTTTCTGTTGATCGTCTCAAAGCCCATTATGTCACCGAGTTCACGTTCTCGGGTGACACCTTCACACGATCCCGATGCCACTACGCCATTAGTGCTCCCCTCGCCGGCAGCTCCCCTTGACTCCATGGCACCGACCGACCTGTGCCGTCGACGTCTGATGCTGCATATCAACCTTCTACTGTTACTTGTTCTGGTCGCGTTTCGCGCTTGCCAGTGCGTTTTCGTGATTCTCCACCCACTTCGGATTTGACTTAGTCTTCCGCTTGGAGGGAGGGGGGTACTGTGGTGCCACCTATCAGTTATAACGATTTGTTAAGTCACTGCAGTTTAGTCTCGTTTTCAGTTATTCCAACATCAAGTGTCTGCTTCAATATAGTATTTTATTCACTTATAATTGTGTGATTCCTACAACTACAGTGCAACTTGCAAAGCTTCGCGTTTCAAAAAGCAGTCCTAGGAGCTGGCGACGGAGCAGCGAACAAAAATATCAACTGCACAGCCCCCTTTTCCAGAACATGTTTAGAAGGTAGCCTACCTTCATAATCCCTGTGTGCATGTGCTTTTCGTAATCCGACGATAAGTAATGTTTGGCGCGCACAGGGTAGTTTTGCACCGCTTCACACTTGGCGTGAACAGGCAACGCTGAATTCTTGACACAAACGAGCCAACTCAACGGACGTTGTCACCCACGACTGGAAATTTGTAACACAAAATCTATGTACTCTTTGCTTGCATCTCAGTACGCAGCAACGTCCAGGCACACTGAAAGGCAAACAAGGGTGTAACTTGTAACAATCTGACTTACTCTGATGTCAAGCACAGTCCGAAGTGAATGTAACCAAAGGTAGCGGGGAATGACTCGGGTCGCGAACGTCACTTCCGGTTTGACACATGCATAATTTATCAGAATCGGGGAGTTCAATTAACTTTAATAATTTTCTAGGACAACCAAAAATCGTAATTTAACTACAAATGACATTTAAAACGATTGCCTTCCCCTTTAACAGCTCGCATTGTAAAATGTTGTTGGCTGGATATCTCCAGAAGAAAGTTTTTGCGTTTTGTTTGCGTTTATACGAGTTGAAGTTGGGGCATCTCCAGGGAGCAGGCGATTTTGTCGACCCTTGACCTCATTTCCAAGATCAGAGCGATAAAAATCATGAAGATTCATCACATCATATATTGTATGAAAGTTATTTTATAGTGCGAAATTTTCCCTGTGTTGGTAGACATTGAAACCTATTTTCTACGTATGCCCCAAAGGCAGATCCAGGAATTTGACGTCGGGGTGTCAGGTTGACTGGTCAGTACATCTTTATGTAGTCAACGTGAGAAAAACGCGTTGTCACGTGACAGTCGTTTCTGGTAACTGCTAAAACATCGTTAACACTGATAGTATTTCAATACATATTTTTTTTCAATGAGACATTTTTAATCAGGTAATGAAACCATACAGTTTTGAAACGCTTGGTGAGCACAAGCGAATTACGTACACAAAATTATTGCACATGCGTTTGTTGATGTCTCCTGTAGAGTTCGAATTTGGAGTTTTTGCGACAATAGCACAACACAACGCAATACACGACTGTCGCTTCGGCGCACAGACTATCTAAAGCTCCACAAGAGCCCCACGAATTATACCTTTTTGTTAAAATAACTAAAGTTTAGCTTTTGAATTTGGATAGAGAAACAATTTCCTGCGTCGGGCACAAATTGCACCTAGGACAACTTGCACCTGATTAGCTCAATGCTACAAATGGTGTAGAAGGAAAGTTTAGCAGGGCGGAATTCCTGCATAAAAATAGTTATATTTTGATACCATGCATTTATTTGCTTTCTCAATGGAATGGGAATTTGAAAACGTCAAGATTCGTTATAGATATTAAGAAAACACGGGTCTTTAGTAGGAAATGCCTTCACTATCCACATGTTGACTTGGCTATGGCTACTTACATGGAAATTTTAGGGTGGGCCATAGCACCTTTGAGCCTCCTACATCCGCTACTGGTTTTGTAAAGATGAAATGTGCGCATTAAGCTGTTTCCAAAGATGAAAAATAACCGGAAGAAAAATATAGAAAAGTGACGCTGTACATATAGGTACAGGTATGATGCTTTGAAACGGAAATTCCCTGCGTGAGGATCATTGTGCAAGTATTAGTTTGGATGTTTGTTGTAAAAAGATAGTCCGGGAATGACCTGGGAAATGATTAGCAGCTGGAATCGTCCTGTTGTTCAAGTTGATGCTCGTTTACCTTGGGTGAGTGACATAACACGAAGGTGTGTGCATCGATTTAGTGTGTTCTTGATGTAGTACCCTCAAATCCCAAAGACATTGTTTAACTAGGGTTCAGTGTTTCAAATTTTTATACGTTTTTTCATGAATTGGACCATTTATTAAATATTTTTTTCAATCTACCGCGCATCCTTTAATCGTCGTATAACGTGGAAATTATTGATATTTTTATTCATTCTTTAATGATCAAAGAATCAATCAACTTCATTTGCGTTTTAGAATACCATAAATAACAACTAGCATTTATTTCGGTATATTTATAGCCGAGAAAAGCATTTACATAAAGGTAGTGTGTTAGTACCGTGTAAATCAATCGCCGGGTGTATTTGTCTAAGTTAATAAGATAACGGCCCAATTCCCTGGAGTCTTGGACTGATAAGTACCATTGAGCATTGCCAAGCATAACAGTATACGCTTGTACCTTTGCCTTACTTCATTTCGCGATGAAACACGCTTCTTGACGGATATTAACATGAAGAACAAAGGCGGGATAAATAGTAAAGTGAATGATTGAAATGAAACCATGCGTTTCAAAATTCTGTCAATGACGAGACATTTCCAGAAGAATTTATTTTTTGTAAAAGTGGGCCATGCAAATGCAAAAATTCTATTATGAAATACAAAAAACTTCATTATATGCGCGTTCATCACATAAAGCTGCATTCCAAGGACATATACCTCTCTTAATTTCATCTCACTTGTTCCGTCCCTGGTGATTGGTTTTGTATCTAAGAAGTGGTGAGTAATTTTGGATAAAAACAGGGCAACCTTGAATCAGACCACCAAAGCAAATTAGTCACATTGACCACATACATACTGACCTGTGTGTAAGCACACCGCTCGACGATGCTTGCAGAAACGGGAAACTCATGATCACCGGTTGGCTTCTGTTTCCATTTGGCCGGCAGAGGGGGCGACCTGTAGGGAAGCGAACGCTAATCACCGAAATGTCTCAAGGGACCAAAGGCGCAAAAGAACTTTTCCATTATCTACTTTAATTAACTAGACGTAGACATTTTTCTTTACACTATGTTTAATAAAACTGAACAAAACTCATGTTTGCTTTTGTGACTATCTTATTTGCTTGGTTTTCTTTTTTGATTATTGTGTGTATTGTAATCTTAACATGCGCGTATAACGGAAAATTGAATTCCCTATCGTTTCTGCAACAATACAGTGGTTTTCATTTGTATAATAGAAATCTAATTTAGAAGCAATTTTACGCGAGTCTTCGCGGGGATCTCAACAAATCAATGTGGAATCCCTAAAGAAACACGACTCGTTACATATAAAACAGTCGCTGAAAGAATACAGCGCGTACTTTGGTGGACACTATATTATAGATTAATAAGCTGTGAAAGAGTACTGTCGCTATTGTGATTGGCGAGCTAAGAGTTAATTGAATTGGTTATGCGCTAATTGAAGGAAGTTTTGTACACGCTTGTAGTAGAGTTAATTCGCCGCTCGAGTACCGAGGTAAGTGGACGATTTTTTGAGCTTTATGAAATCAGTTTTAAGTTCCCGTGTTGTGTCAGTGTGAACTTTTACTGTAAGTAGGCCCATTCCAAACCACAACCCATCTTGATTATGTCCCTGTCGTCTGCTGCTCTTCTTAACTAGACAAAAAGCAATATGGATTCTGCGCTTGCGAACTGATGCTCAGAGAGGGTATAGATGGGTTGCATTTACTACACTGATTCATCTTCGTATGGCATTTGAGATATTTTTGGAGTTGAGATATGTAGAAACGTCATGTAAGGTCCATAAACATGACGCTGAGTATGACCAAGTTCATTCGACAGTCTAAAACGTTCAATTTTTTATAAGTGCTCGGTTGTGTCTCATGTCTGACACACAATTCAGACGAAATTATTTAGTGTAAATATACTAGACCTTATCAAAAACACTCTATCGAATTTTGACATGTTAAATTATTCCTTTTTTCAAAGTACTTCAATTATAAAGCTAAATATCGCAAATGTGTTGAAATAGTTTTGCGGTCTACAACACAGAAATAATCTTAAACTCTTTCTCAGAAGTTTTGTTGTTCTTGACAAAAGTTTAATATCACGCGATGACACGTGCAAGACAAGTTATTCTTTTCATCACTGAACGTTGTTGATCAAACTCAGTTCTGTGCGCATGCGTTCGAGTTGCCAATATTTTTAACCTTAGGTAACAAACCTCATGTCGAAGTGTCAACCATATTTTTTGTCTTCTGCGGGCACGGATTAATTATTGCCTGACTTAAAACCGGCTGCGTCGTCTGACAAAAGAATGTTCAGTGTAGGTGTTAAAAGTCGCCCAAACCTTTGGTAGATTAGTTCCCAGCAGACTAGACGACTCCGACCAATTCTGGCTAAAATGACGTTCAGTGACTTAGCAAGAATGTCCGCACCACAAATTGGTCCCCTCTACCCAACATTTCAGTTGTTAAGTTATGACTTATCTTCCACTAAGATGACGTGATCTGGACCTATAATTAGGAATTGAAATGGGTAGCCACATCACATTTTCAAAAAAATTGTAGGTCTTGGACCTGTTTTGATTCAGGTAACCAAGGGGGTAATTGAGCACATAAAATGTTTACAAAATTATGTATTTAGATTAATCAGTGTGCTCCGACAACTGTTACATACATTGTATGTTCCTGGGAAGTAGGCAATAATTTTCGAAGTGCTTAATAATTTAATAATAAAAAATAACAATTTACGGTCCAATGCAAATCTGGTCTATTTAATATTGTTCTTAATTTTGTCGTTTCAATTTATTTGATTGGGTCCAAAAGATCAGAAATGACGTCATTCTAAACAAGCGAACCGTCCAGTCACCAGGTGGCGAAACCATCTCGTCCATGAGTCGGTTCCCCTATAACTGCCCAACAACAGTGAGTACGCTCAGAAATAGTGCAGCAAAGAGAGAATTTTCGAGAAAGGGAAGCAGAGGAAATGAAACCCAGCTATCAAAAGCAAAAACGATTGCTTGGCATTGGTTTTGATGTCTGATGTTACAAGATAATGGATGATTTTTTTTGTCTCAAAATACGACGTACGTGGTTGTGTGGAGATAACTGACAGGATATCACAGAGGTAATAGACGCGAGTGTTGACTTACGAAATAGATGAGTAATGTAATATATTTTAGTTCATCTTGTTGTTCGCTCTCTAACGGCAACACCATTTTAAACTAACCTTCAGCGCTTGCTACGTTGTTAATAGTTCGTAGTAATTGTACAGCGCTGATGCAAACATTACCGTACAGGCTGTGTACTTCGTATTACATTGCTTATATGAAAGATTCATCAAGTACATAATAATAACAAAATAACAAACAAACGGAGCTTTATGTAATTTCCACAGCCTTTTTGAATGTGAAAGTAACCAGATGTTTTAAAAGTGGAGGAGTCTGTTTTTGACTCCGGGATATCTGTTTTACACCGGGGTTCCTGTGCCGATGGAACACCCCATAACGATACCTCTCAGGCTAATCAGCTCACGTTGACTTCCTAAATGCGAAGCCGACTGCGCCAGGAGGCCGGAACGAGGCTAAACGTCTGCTACATAATAAAAAACATGACAAAATCCGCGTTGTGCACCGTATGTAAGTCAGGCTTCACTCACATTGGACAGTATTTAAAAAATGCTTCTCTGTATTATGTAAATGTTTCACTTAGCGGCATATGCTCCTAATTTGGTGAAGCTTCACTTATAGGCGCATGGGCCTAAGTAGGCGCATGAAACATAAATCGAAAATATTAATGTAAACTGGTAACAGTCCTACTTTCAAGGAAGTCTCGTTAACTATTTTCTACACTCTTAATTTTCAGAAAAAAAATGGAACTTAAGAGTGCGGAAATAGTTTGGCGTTCAATGACTAGATCAAAAATATATCCAGTGACGTGCGTCAACGCACCAGTGTGAACAAACACTGTTTACGCAAGAGATATTATCAGGAGTGGGTTGCATAAACCTTCAAAACTTATGGTTTGGATAAATTTGATTGTTGCACAACGTCAAGCACGTTGTTCAGCAATTAACGTTACGCGTGTTAGTGAGACGTCATTGTTGCTACCCAGCGTATAACTTTTATGCAACCGGGTCTAAGAGAGCTCCAGATAAATTCTACCGCCAATTATCACCATTAGAAAAAAGTATGAATTCATCTTCTAGGGTCGATTTCGCTAAAAAATTGAAACTATGATATGTTTGGCTTGAGTTATAGCTTCAAAATATGTCACCGTTTCACTATAAATAGAAGTTGGAACCGTTTTCTGAACCTAATGTCTCAATTTCTTTTAATCTCAGAAATTGTCGTATCTGGTCAGTTGTCAAACGTGTACACAAAAACTTACGACCAAAGAGCCTCAAGTTCTTTAGTAAAGCAAGTTCGTGTTCCCGTACTTTTTGTAACATGTGGGCTTGACTTTCGTGACGTAATTCAATACGGTTTAATTTCGTTAGTGTAGATATTGTCAGCTTATGGAGGAAGCTTCTCATTACGATATTACTTAAAATATTACTACGCCGACAGTAAAGCCTTAAGACTTAATATGCTAAGTGACATTATAATGCGATTACGACTATAACATTTCAATATCTTGGAAACAAAATTTACGGCTTTGTAATGGAATTGTGTTTCAAGAATTGCTAATTCAAGAAGCCACTTCCATCTAATTCATTTGACTTCGTGACTCATCGTTCACGACCAAATTGTACGTTTCCTCGGATGATTTGTTTTTGTAGTCTCCCGTATGTGTTTAATATGTTATTGGATGTTGCGTTCTGTTGCAATTTAGAATGCAAACGCCAATAATTTTAATTTCGTTGTCATTGCATACAGCATAATGCGGACCAGTGAAGATTTGGTATTGATAAATTGGGCAAAGGCACATTATGTACCTGCCGAGTAAGAATACCAACACCCAATAAATTGACGAGGAGTATGAACAACACGCATATCAAGCGTATATTGCGAATCAGCGAGACAGCAAAATTGAATTAGTGGTTGGAACTTATACAGGGTGTCCTAAATATGCACTCACACGTCAAATGACAATAACTGCGTTTAAATTCATTCAGAAAGGAACTAAATCTACAAAGTAAAATCTATCTGAATTCTTTACAATTTGGAAAGATTCAGTGTCTTTACTCTTCCTTGACGTAGCATTGCGGGATAACTTTTTGTTCTCCAAAACAGTCGTTTGTTTGCCATCCCCGTGCGTACAGAGCACGCGACGTCTCACGTACTACTTTCACAGCAAGATGTAAACATGCGGTTGACCCCGACGCAGTCTGAACTGCAGGAAATGAATTTGAGCTCCCGGTACTGCACTGAAGTGTGACTTTTTGGGACACCCCGTATGTAACTTACGCTGATTTCAATACTGCATATTAATGACAGGGTTCATCGTTGAAACTGAACTTCTAGCATTGTATTGCTTATTATAATCCGTTTATTTGCTTTGCATAACTAATTTAGTAGTAATTGATTAGGTTAAATTAATATCTCACAAAATGGTTTAATAACTCGCAATTTTGTTTAGTGGAAGTAAAGAAGGTGGTACACTTGTTAGATTCTCTTTGGACTTATGGAGGATTAGATTCAGTTCATAAGGAATTCCATTGGAACCAGTTAAATTCACCTTTGAGAAGTTGCAATAAATTTCCTCTATTACAGATTTTGATTGAGAGCATTTTGAAGGACACACTCGATTCTAGGACCGAAAAATGCTTATTGGCGTTACTAATTGTTCAACAACGAAATAAAACTGCAAACAAAATTCGAGTCCAAGCCTCCGGTTATTATCTGAGCATCAAGGTAATAGATTATCTTCATACACCTTCTGACGTATGATGTGCGCCCGAGGTCAAATAATTAACGCCAAATTGTCAATAGCTAAAAGAATACGCTTCCGTGCATAACGTGACAATCTGTGAAATTCCTTATAATAGTGTCAATGCCCAAAGCTCATGTTTTTGCCTTTTTCGACACCTCAAACAATGACATATTAGCATAAGTGTAAATGTTGAATTGATGGTGAATTAGCGAGTTTGGTCAGACTTTCAATCGGGTGTACAGACGAAAATTTCTGATGTCATTTGTTATAGACAGGAGCAATGAGTCTTTGTAATAAGGATTTTAATACAAGCATTTCTTCGGGTTTGGCCAGGGTTTTCGAAAGTGCAAAAATAATACGTCATCGTGGACACAGTCGATTTTCGACCCGAAATCACATTTTGGGAGTTCTTTTTGGCTAAAAAGCTTATAAACCCGCATCTTTTGTAATTTTTTAATTTTGGCCACTTGGTAGTATAAAACTGGTCTCATGCTGTTTCGTACAGATAAGAAATGATTCCTTAGCCTGAGAAGACCAAACAGGTTTATTGCTTCATACAAAGCCTTTTGCGGTTTTGTTCAAGTAGCCATGGCTGCATGGTTGTCACTGCTTTCGTAACCCATTTCAAATGAAAAGGGACAAGAACGCGACGACGTTGATTTGGAAGAGCAAAAACCCCTGTGAAGAAAGTTGTTGTTATGAAACCGCACCTGAACATGGTTTAACACGACTGTGGTACAGACCCCACTAAACCAGATATTAGTCTTAACCAAAGCCAAAAAATAACAAAATCTGCTGTGTTGATTTTATTATGAAATATCAAATTTGACGTGGTTTAACTGAAATCCAGACTCTGATTCATGAGCGTTGTCATCAGCGTGGTTCAGCAGAGACTCTCTTCATTTGCCTCCATCACCGATTTTCCGAAAATAAAAACAAAAAGAAAGTACATTGTTATGAGGAAATCAATGTTTTTATCAAAAACCTTTGAACAACTGTTGAAATGTACTATAAGATAATATTCGTGTAAGTCTGTTTGCCTTCGCGCATTTTATTCACGCTTTACTGTCGCCGACTGTGCATCTTAAACGTTTTTATTTCGACATTATCCCTGGAAAACACAAGAGTAGTCAATTGGTCAAAACAATCACGTGACGTTATCATAACGTCTCCGTTATATAGCGCGTTAGTTGAATTAAAATACATGAAAACATCGAATCTGGTTAAAGACAGTGCCGAGGAAATCTGGCATACATCCGCCTGAGCACAACTTTTTCCAAGAATAGGTGTTAAGCAAATTAGCAAGTATTTGTTTAGAATAATGGACTGAATGAAGTCAGAAACACACAGCGTTTGCATTTGAAGTTGCATATCCAAAGGTCGAGTGTTTACAGTTGGATTACCCGCAACGGATTGATGTGGTATGTAGCATAATCGCGAATTTTCAATGAAGTCTGAAACACGAAGCAGTCAAATTTTCAGGAAAAAGTTACGCCGCGATACACAGACAATAGATGGTGACAAATTATTGTCTACGAGGACCATTTCTTTTTTCAATCGCATTTTCTCATTTTCACTTAAGACTTTTTAATCTAACTGACACCTCGCTTACTTCCAGAAAAGTCTTGTGCAAAGAAGCCTGAACTAAAAATACTCCTTGCGGTGACGACGGGTTATGTAAAAACTCATCAGCACGTTACCCGGATGACTTACATCGGCGGAGATAACATGTTCTGTTTCCATTGTCCATCTCTCCACCCGAATGACTTCGCAAGATGTCCCCCAGCCACGACTTGTAAGTAATTGGTCTATAATCTATCTTGATAACCATTAATTAAGCAGCGCTAAAACTTCATCATGACGCAAAAACATGATTTATTTTCTACGTGGTCCACCTGAGCTCGGAAATGTGTCTGAGCCTATTTAAAACAGGTCGAGAATTCACGATAAACAGATGCTTGGTTAGGACGGTTTGGGGTGCACGCCGTTTGTTGAGAAATATCATTACCAGTTACCAGGGCAAAAGAATCGTTGATCATGGCCCTGGATAAGTAAGTCATAGGCAAATTTTGTAAATCAAAGTAAGGCCCACGCATGAAAGTGGAAAGAGAGGGAAGGAATATAATATTTTTGAAAATTGAAGATAGTATAAAAAGGTGAGGTCCATTTCTTTAATTTCATTTTCTTTTGAAGTTCTAATCACGTCGATGTTTCCTAAGTTGTACACAGCTTTTATCAAGACTTGGATGCATTTCAGTAGAGCTATAATTCAAGGGTGCGGTAATAGTCACTTACAGGAGCCACGAGTTTTCAGAACCACTTTTCTCCACTGAATAACAGGCGCCAAACTGGTTCTCAAAACCAAGGGTATCACGCACAAACGTCGGAGTCGTACGTCAAAACCAGCGAGTCATTCCCATTTCGGAGAACCATTGAATCATCCTTATACGCCACAACATCATAATGTATGAGCAAAAATCGTGCTCATAATAACCGTAAAATGCAACGTTCGAGAAGAAATATCATTCGTAAGAACCACAGGAAAGAGTGTAACTAATGATTTTGCGGTTCGTATGCTTGATTTTTTTTCGTAGTTCCTAAGACACTGTGGCTCGTTCATATGATTCAGTAGTTCAAGCGGATGATTTAGTGGATCTGGCGTATGATTCGAAATCAGTGCACTCGTTGTCGAACACTTTTGTCGTGTGAAAGAGCAGGAAAGTCATGTCTTCTGCATGTCAAAAGCAACTTTATTTTCGTCCATTCCCTTGCTGTCATAAAGTCGTTCTCATCTTGGTCCTTACTCACGTTAGAAATGACTCCTGAGCTTGAAAAGAATCTACAGATCGCTTTTTCTTCAGACCGAAGCTCGTTAAGTTGCTTGACACGGCGTGTTATTTCCAGTCGTCAAGGCAATAAGGCCGTTAGGGGAACTCCAGAGAATTCATTGCACCTATTTCAATTCAATCCAAGGAAAATAAAGTGATGGCGTTGGTTTGGAAGAGTAAATACGCCTGGAGTGAAAAAAGTTAATGTTTTTAACACCAGGAACATGTTTCTCAAATTCTGATAATACTAAAGCCTTACCTTTCGTCTTACGCTCCCAAAACTTTCCCCGAAAAATAAGTTCATCTCACTTCAGCACAGTATAACGCCTAGCCAAGATAACTGATTGTTAATTGAACAGTCTCTGTACGTTATTTCTTGCTGTGCTACAGTAACGATTCCGTAGCGAGAATTTATTCCATAGCGAATTGGGAAGGTAGGACAGAATTTCCGAACCTGTTTTTTACGACTTAATAGCGACATCTTGTGTGCTCATACCGAGCTCACAATCAATATAATAATAATAATTATAGTGAAACACAAACATGTATTTATTTCACGTCTTGCCCTTTTTATTTATTTGCGCTTCTGTCACAGATACACGCACACAGGCACACGCACCCACATACATGTGTATACGCGCATACAAATATAAATACAAATGCAGTTATCACCTACGTATTAACAGTGTGTTCGTCATGTTCTATTCTGTGGAGTGTTGAAATGTATAAATGCAGCGCCACTTTATTTTTTACTAAGGTGCAAGGTTTATTTATATAGGTATTTCTGATATTGATACCATATGTCAGTCTTTCAACGTATGTGAAATGTATGAATAATGTGTAATAATTACTTTCTTGTATTTTCTATTGCTTATTTGTGTTATACAATACGATAATCCTCAATAAAGCAGTTTTTACATACATGTGTGTGTATGTATGTATGTGTGTATGTGTGTGTGTGTGTGTGTATGTATGTGTGAAGAATATTTTTAAACCGGTATTTGTTCAGTCCTTCAAAGAAAATCAAGTTCTTGACAAAAACTTCACTTTGTAGGGTACAGTTTGCATAAGTTAATCACGTGGCATCGCAAAGGAGACAAAATGTTATAGAGGTGAATGGAAGCAACAAGTTTGAATGCGTAATCATTTTCTTTGAGTTGCATTATTGTGTCAATCAATATCTTTCTCGGTTGATGTAGCAGATTGAAATGTCTGTTCTGAATTCCTAGCATCCCTCGAACCATCGAACTAGTCACTTTTCGGTTCCGACCTCAGCGCACTGGTGGTCACTTTGAGACGCGACGTCACCGGGCAGTGCATCGAATAAAACATGAAAGTTCACTGGTTATCTGTCATACGAATGCATATTAATTTTGTCGTGAGTTTGATTTTTAGAAAACGCAGGAAACGCTTATTGGGCTCTCGGAATATGAAAACAAAATTCCAGTTGTGGAAGGGGCTACAGATTGCATTTGCACCATGGGTGGGGGGACGTCTTGGAGATGACCAGGGGACAGAGGTAGACCTGTTGATATTTGAACCTGATCTCAGTACCACTTGCCGCCCTCCAGACGCCCGGGCGCCTCGTTACCAGTTCGACAAAATATTTATTTACTGTAGTTCAATAAGACTAGCTTTAATGTAACTGACACGATTACAAATTATGCAATGTTGTCCTCTATACGAAAAATTTAAATTCTAGTTTTCAATTTCTCAAAGTGTCGCTCTCCGACATTTGGTATCCATCAAGCTCGTTATTCAAATAAGAAATTTTGCTCATTTACAAATTCGTAATTGTAATCATTGAAGAAACATGACCATTTTGCTTGAAACTTCGCCACAAGCAATACATTCTCAAGATTGGTTTTTGAATTATAATTTAGTATCAATTATATTTGTCTGTGCGTTCCACAACGATTATCTACTGGCTCCAAAATTTACTTTTCGTTTGTCGTTATACAAAATTACTCCAAAGCAATGGCGTAGTGTACATCAGCCATTATCGTCTCGTAAGAAGGATGATACGGTCTTACGTGAGAAAAATTGAGGTTTTTGTGTCGGCTACTCGATATATACTAGCACTTTTTACCTCCCCCAAGGTGAAAACTCGACAATTCACGTGATTTAGCGCAGTATTTTCGAGAGTCAGAAATTATAAGAAACCTTGTATCTTATTTTGGTTCTTATTAGAGCGGTACTAGGCGCTGCTTCGGAGTGCCAAAGTGACCAACTTCCAAAAATAAGATAATTCAATACACGCCGATTTGTAAAACGGGATGTCCCAACGTAAAAATCACGTTAATAAAGCAAGGCTTGGTATAGCTTTAAAATATTTTCCAGTTTCTCCGTATGCTATGCCTGGCGAGGGACACGAGGACTCGTTTGTTCGGCGTAAGCAAAGACGAAATCGGACAACTTTCACCCTCCAGCAGGCAAGTAGTTTTCTGCAGCAATCTGTGGCGCAACCTCAGCTCAAATGTTTACATGCGTGAGTGTACTTCATGCTTTTGAAAAGTTCTTTTCACTCCCGTTGTCGAATAAAAACAAATTTTAAATTGTTTTTGTTCTCCAACGGCAAGCACTCGTGGAAATCAAAATTACAAATAACGTACTAGGTTGTTTCCAATGGAAAGTAATTCAGTGTTCTCCTCCGCCAAACTTTCGTGTGAACCTTTTTTCTGGAACCGTTTCATTCATTTCCTTTTGAGTGCCTATATCGATAACCGAATATTCCCAGTGACATTTTTTATTCATTTTATGATCCCATTAGCTCGAAGAACTGGAGAAGGCGTTCGCACAGACGCATTATCCCGACGTGTTCACGAGAGAAGAGCTGGCATTACGGATCAACCTAACAGAGGCCCGAGTTCAGGTAATCACGCACATGAGAAACATTGAATAGCAATACAAACGTACAGTTGATAAATGATTCCTGTTAACACCAATTCAATTTCAAAAGTTAAAGGCGCATTTCCACTTGTAGAGAAGTCCAAAAAAAAAAACAACTCAAAACTATGTCACTTCCTTGCTCACAATTAATCTCGACTTTTTGCCATGACAGGACTTTCATGTGAACACGCAGCGTAACGTAAAACGTGTAATAGAAGATTATGTAGGACCCCAGAAAAACGTCCGAATTTGACTAACTTTAGAGCATGTTATCTCAGAAATGACTGATTGCATTCCTATGAAACTTTCCAATACTATTCTTTATCTAATGTTCTCCAACTAATATAAGGACTTTGCTTAAATGTTCCCTTTTTTGCATGAGGCTCTATCCAAAAATAGTACTCTTTTGAGTTTTGTCATCACAATTCAAATGTCCCATCTACAACTGGACGTCAAAACTGATTTTTTTTTTCATAACAAACAATTTTGAAGTCCAGTTTGGTAGGATAACTAGCATACTTTACTGAAGTCATATTACACAGTGGCTTGGTGCATGAAACAGTTCCAAACAGAGAATTAAATTTATTTAGTTCCCTAAATTTGTTATGTATTTGTGTCGTTCTTTGATCACCGTTGTAATTTTCTCTTTAACTTTATCTTTATTTTAATATCCTCTTTGACTAAGTACATTTTCTAATAATATAACCCAAAACTGGTCCCTTAGTTCAATGAAAATAAACAGCGACTAAATTATGCGTATTACATAAAAAGACTACACATGTTGGAAAAACATGAGAATCCAACGTGGAGTTCACTCTCGATTTGTATCAAAGTCAAAAGTTGATTTAGGGGTGAAACTAAGACACCACAAGAAAGGACAATCCGTGTTTTTACAAGTCCACGTATACGCAGTAAATTTAGGAAACGTAATTTAGTCCCTCTTTGGGACTGTTTCATGTAACTAGGGACAGGTCTCCAGTTTTTCATAACATCATTCCCAAATGCAACCCAATTTTGAAAATGTTATAGCACGGATGATATTATCGAGTTTTTCAAAATGTAATTAGTGAACACTAATCAATTTCTAGTTAAACTGCACAAACCTCTACAGTTTAAGAATTTGAAAAGTACTAAAGCGTAAACAGCCGCAAAATATCTCCGATCTCCCCCATATCTTCCATTGCAATTGACGCAACACAAAAGGGCGTAGCCATGACAATATAATTTTCTTCACACGGAAATTGGTTGTTAATAATAAGCGTTTTTAATGATAGTTTCGCCTTCAGATATGGGTATTCAAATGCTCAAAAAGCATGACTCGGTCAAATCTGCATCGCTTTTTCACCAGATCTGAAAACTCGCTGCCATCACTGGCTTATAATTTCATTTGCTAAAAAAGCTCGTCGTGTTTCGATAATGAAATTAAATTCGCCTTGATTGCATTATTTCGACTCGATTTGCAGTTGATGCGAAATCTATTGGCAAACACGCGCCTGTATCTTTGAGTCTCCATATATACTAGTGTATAATTCAATTTAAATGAAGGTTGATTTAATTATGTAAATTTAATTACTGTATTAATCGCACTGCACCTGGTAATGTTGTTATCTGTTATTTATCAATCCTCGTCGTTAATGTAGTCCGTGTTTCGATTCATTTTCAACGCAGTTTGTTCCTACGCTGTCGGAAGAGAAATTGCATGCTTGTTCCGAAGGCCATGCCATGTTGTTTAGTGACTCATAGCGAGTACTGTAATACTGACATGTCCTGTCTTCTACAAAAAATTCACTGTTATCTCCCGATAAGCATCCTGAGATTTTTTGTTATTACTTAAACGCTTTTGTAAAATGGATCCAGTTCACGTTAAAAGTTATCGCTGTTATTGGCTAAAAGTCGTTTTAGGCTGAAATTCTTTAATCATAATATCGAACTTGTAATCTATGGTGCGATTTTATAGTAAATTAACATTAAATATTCGGAAGACCCATAGAACGATGCCATTAAAAAACTCTTACCTACATGATTAACATGTCATTTCCAATAGCGAATGTATTGGATACAGCCAAACGAAACTACAGAGATGGGCGTCAAGACCGAACGGAATCACCATTTGTTCTAGGTTGCAAGCGTTTTCCATAGACAACTTGCGAGAAACGCATACACCCACGTTCATCATCGGATACGTAATTTCCAGCGAAAAAGTTGTAGACGACCAATTAAAAGTATTCGATGAATTTGTTGTGAATAATTTGTCAACTTGTCGATACGTTAGAAATACGCAATACACCGCTAATGACGTCACGCCGCAAGGCATCACTCAATGGACGTTTTATTTTTACAAAATATAATTGTAGTAATCCAACCGTATCCCAGCTGGAAGCAGGGTGAGAGAATTGACCACACTCCTGTGATCGTATGATATTCACGAGGGTAAAAAAAGTTGCGTTCCGTGAGGCTACATATTGTTTCTTGCGCGGTTAGGCGTCTTCGCGAGATAAACGATGAACGCGACCTCGTTAGCTATGATATGGGTGTATCCTACGTTACTTTAACGAGTCTCAGTTTGAGTTGCTGTGATCACGCCGAAAAACCAACATTTGATTTTGACCAGTTACCTACAAAATTGGTCTGAACTTTTTTCCATACTCAGTTTAGAAGTGTATTCTGGACTTGATAAGGACTGACTGATCACCATTGCTCGAGATCATGCTCGGCACTTAAAACCGACCAACTGAGTCAAGGCGGCGTGTTGAGTTTGATCTCAAACAACAACGAACTGTCAGTTTTCCCCGCACGCAGAATTTACTTGAAAACTGTGTAGGGAACAAGTTGAGACTTGTTGTACGAAGTTGAGGGATTTGTAGTAGCCTGGAGTTTACAAGGCGCATTTCGCCGTGTTAACCTGGGTTTCTCTTGCTTTCATGAAATCGATCTCATAACATTCCTTACCGTGATGGGACCCCAGTTCCGTTACCAACTCAAGTAACAAGCAATGCGTACATGAGCCATTTTCGAATTCGCAAATTTCAGGTTTGGCTAACCCTAATAAACTCTGAAGCGTTTTCTTGAGACGCCCAATATTTCGATGTTGGCAACGGTAAGAATTTTATCACGGCAAGGGATATTTTGAGACCAATTTTATGACCGTAAAAGGTGTAATTCGATTTTCGTTTTTTAGCCAGCTAAACAGGGCGAAATGCAACTTTTAACAACTCTGGAACCTAACCAACAATCATGCGTCAGTTGAAATGTTTTGAAAGTGTTAAAAATCGTATGTCACTTGCTTTAATTAGATTACTGTGATTGTAACAAAACAAATGAGAGTTTTTGCCTTGATCACTACAGAAACGGTAAGTCTGATAAAATTTAGCGACATTTAAGTTTTTCAGTAGGTGGGTCTAGTATACACAAACGTATTCCTTTTAGGGGAAAGGGACAAGACTTGAATTGAGTAGAACTTCGTCTGTTCTAGGATTCAAATAACGTAATTTTGAAAGCTGGATCCTGGATAACTTTCATTCTTGCGTGACGTGAACGCTGCTATTTAGCAGCTGCGACGAGACGCGATATAGTGTGGTGCTACATGTATTTGTTATACAGCATATCACGTTATGTTCCACCGAATCCGGCAATGCATGTCCTGAAACTGCATGTTGGCTTTTCTTGACGTGACTCCGGTTGCTCTCGTTCCATATTCATGATTATGTGTAAAAGGGAGAAATCGATCTCGATCAATCTGACCACCTTTTGAAATAGAGCGAGTTGGAAAGGACTATGTTGGCACCTTTGCCGGAATAGTTCGCACCTGAGACAACTCGCGCCCAATTCCAGCGAAATGTAAACGCGGTATTAAAAAGAACGCGGGAGATCAAAACGCCCAAATCAGAAATCTCCAGTCAGACAGACAGACAGAGGTTTATGCAACCTAAATGTTGATTTTCTCTGACGCGTTTACTCGAGGCAAATTGATACGATTATTAGATTACTAGATTAATGGGCTGTAATTGAATCTACATGTATTATCTATTGAGGCAAGCCAGCGCATCCAAAACATTTGAGCGTAACTGAATTAGTCCAGTGTACGACACTTTCTGAGACGGCCGTAGGGATGGTATCGAAAATGACACAAAAAATGCTAGACAATTAGCTACTTTCACCTTTAATGCAATTTTATCTTTTCAGTATAAAAAACAAGCATTGATTCTTCTTTTTTTCTTAGGTGTGGTTTCAAAACAGACGAGCGAAGTGGAGAAAAAGCGAGCGCTACCACGGTGGACAGCATACGTCGCGCGTGCAACCAACTTTACCAGACAGCGGAGATTCCCGAGGAGTGGACACGGGTGATGACGCAACAGAACGGAGAGAAGCAACGCCCAGACTTGACGCAAAAATCAACATTCCAAACTACAACAGTCTCGCATTTTCGCCAAAAGCGCTTCATCCACTTTTCCAACCGTACGTATCGAACCGAGAGAAATGGATGGAGTATTTTGAGTAGACCGTTAGGCCCTCTAGTAGCTAGTTAGCCTGATGAGGATGATGGTCGGTGATGACGGTGAAGGTTGAAACGGTGGCGATGATGAATATTGTTGATGACGATGGTCGCAACGACGATGATGAAGGTGATGATGAGAATGATGACGCAGCTAACGACGACGACGACGACAACGACGATGATTGTGATGACAAATATGAAACTAATGTTAATGGTAATTATAATGAATTTGTATTTTCCAAATGACCAGTCTCTAACTTAAAACTTCATATTTCATTTCAGATTCAACAGCTCAAGTTTTCGGCCATGTTTCAATCCATTTCTGTCTTCACGTCCAGCTTTATTTCCAGGATTCGGTTTTCCTCATCCAGCTTTTAGAGGTAAGATGTTCAAACATGTTTTCCTTATCTAGCTTTTAGAGGTTAGATGTTCAAACATGTTTTCCTCATCTAGCTTTTAGAGGTTAGATATTCAAACATGTTTTCAGGGACAAACTGTGCTAACTATTTCAAACTTGAATGTCTTCATTTCAACGAAACGGAATTGAAAGCATCTGCTGAACACCTTATATGACCTTCAGCCCTGTCTCATAGGCCTATCCCACATAACAACAGTCGGAGAATCTACTGTATTATACTCCTTTTGATTTAGACAATTAACAAACTAAAACATATCTCAACTTGTTCCATAGAAGTGATTACTGACTATTGGAAGAACACAGCTTGACGCTATTGTTCGGCTCATAAAATGACCAACCAGGTGCGAACGTTCTGGTCTTAACCTGAGTAACCTACGGTTAGTTCTCCTGAACCCCAAATTATGAGTATGGAACAATTACACACCAATTTTACAACCGTAATTGGTCAAAATCATAAGTCTTTTTTACAGAAGGCGGGTTCCGTTTGAAGTTTAAACTTTTGCTTAGAAATCAACAACTTCTGCGCTGAAGAACAATACATATTTTATATTCCACACGGTGTATTACACAGAACAATTACACAATTTTAGGATTGCCTATGTGTGCGTGCTGTAACGGTGGACATCACATCCCCGGGAACAGAACATCGTCGGGTGCGCAGCATAGCACCGTCCTAGCGTCTGATGACGAGCCATCATCCAGCGTAGCCGATCTGCGGAAAAAGGCGCGGGTGTATTCCGAGGCCCTTGCATCCGAAGTTGTGACCGAGACCGACTCGGGTGATTCCACTGAGCAAGTGTCGTCGGAGCGTGTGTGATCGCAATGGTTAGAATAACAGACAATATTATGATCTTCATCAATATGCGACAGATCTAATATTCTTTCCCAGGGGTTTGCTAGTCCAGACTGAACCCACAGGTAAACCGTTGTAATTAAGTCTTGTCACAGAAAGGTCGATCATCAAGTGAGGGGATGAAGCCCCGACACCCTCAGATAGTTACATCACAGTCACCGAACAAATTTTCACAGAAAACAGACTCGGACACCGTTGGTCGCTGGGGAGAGCGAGGCCCGTATATTATGCTCGTAAATTACGGGCGTAAGGACACCTTTCATTCACGTGTTTTTCGAGCGTAATCGCTATGTCCAATGAGAGATTACGTTGCAGGACATGTGAGGAAGGATTGTAGTAAACTCCTTGATGTGAGATCTGGAAAAGTTGTAAGTCGGTAAAATTGCGCTTGTCTGTCACGCTCGTAATACGATGAGCGTTAAGCGACTAGCGTAAAATTATGAACGCCGGTAAATGGACGAGCGTAAAACGACTAGCGTAGATATTTCGAGTGTTAGGTTATGAAGCACCTTATCGTCAAGTCTGGGAATTCACGGAATATCTACAAAACCACAAAATCTAACTCGGTGAAAGTGAACGTTTCGGAATTGAGAAACTCTGTAGATTTTTCACTTTGAACCAAACTCGTGATCATGTCTTATTGGTACAATTTGGCAAAAAAGAAATGTACATTAATAGCCAAACAACTACATCAATCACATGGCCGTTTGATATAGATGTCCAAGATAAAATCTCGAAAACGATGTTATATTTTTAAATTTTCACCCCGTTTTCGTTTTATTAACTCTTGTTTTCTGATTGAAATCTTGAAAGTCCTATTTTTGATAGCCTCAGCATGCAAAAGTGAGACATTTTTAAAACCATTTCTAGCAGTGTTTTAGAGTTAACAGTGCATAAAGCGCAGTACCTGAAAGTTTCATATGAATCCAAAATTGGAAGATATGAAGGTCCTTAACAGATCACCCTCAGACTGTTTCGCTGAAGGCATATGAAAGTTTGAGTCTCAAGTTTGATTGTAGGCATCAGGTCAACAACGTTGTTAAACGAGCGGAACTCTGCCAAGCTACAATTTAACTTCATCGCAAAGCCATTGAACGCAAACACGTTAAAGACATCTCTGTAAGCCTGAAAAGCCACCTTGCCTTCACTAGTATTCCATTATCATTCAGATAGCCAGACAAAAGTTTACGTAAAAGAAAAAATACGCAATGCTGTCTAATATGGAAGCTACACAGATGCCACAGTCTGGCACTCTCAGTCAAAGCATTTTAATGGTAAATGTTGCTAGTATAAGATAGAAGTAACAGCTCTGTCTCACGGCAGCAGGTCAGAATCCAAGATCATTGCTAGAACCCAGTGGGGGTCTATGGAAATAGGAAGACACAGCGGGTACTCTACATTCTTCCGTAACTGAGCAGTATACATACTCAAGGGACCGATCGGGAGTCCGGGCCCCTCACATCGATTTCTAAATCGGGGTTGAATTTCGTAGAAGACATTGGCTGGCTCTTACGCTGAAAAATCTTTGCTTATGGAACAGCAACCGAGAATTCAATACCAAAATTCAACACTCCAACCTCGTCAGCCAATCACTTCAGCGGCCGCCATTTTGTTAGGATTGGAGCAAGTAAGCTCACAAGCATATTAGCAAAACAGTCACCTTTCACTCTCGTGATTTTGCGAGGTCTTGCGAGTTCTTGCATTTTTCGCAAGAAGCCAAGTCTATGGGACGATTTCCTGGTGGTCACAACTTCTATAGTGACGTGTCCACCGCTTTTGAAAACTCGCAAGATATTTTATTCTCCGTCCAAGAATGTACCCGTGTCATTGTCGAGGAAAGGCCCTTGCGCCGACTAATTTAATCTGTTTTGAAAAGTTGCCTGATCAAATGTACATGAGTTGGATAACTTGATGAAACAGAAATCAAGTTCCGCAAGCTTCAATGATAAAACGATGTCTGCCTTTGTTTGATGGTTTATTGATTATCGTCGGAAGGGTACGTGTTTTGTTTAATTGTAAAGTGTTATATTATTTTTATTGAAGAAGTCGTGTACGTGAAAGGCGAAAACAATTTACAATTTAATTTTGTGTTCGAAAGTAATTTTATTTTATTGAAGTTGATTCCAACGGAGTTACACTGAGAAACAATCTAACACTCTTTTATTTTAAGACAGTTACTTCATGTTTGTTCATTTATCACTGGAAACGCTACAAGCATACCTGGATTATATTTCCAAAACGCATCATTCAAAAGCGTGTGTTCGAAGACATATTTTAATAGTAGTCCACCTACATTCTTAAGTCAAACGTTTCAAGTACATCAGTAAAATTCGCATATGATAAATCATATCCACTGAACTACTTGCCTGAGAGGTTTTATTTGAAGGTCAAATACGATTTTGTTACGCGTCCGAGTTGTATGAATTTTATTGTATATAAAAAAGCCGATTGCATTTTAGAAGACGCCTCACATTGTTTCTGGGTCCAAATACTAACGTTTTCGTGTAGAAAACTAAAGAACATAGCTATTATAAAATTAACGACCGTTTAAACTCAGTGCAAGGTACGTTCTTAACATGTCAATAGTGGTAGTGATGCTGGTTCAAACACATTGTTCAGAGCCAAGAAGTCATGATGCGGCCAAAATGTCTTGGGGTTCGAACAACCAGCTTGTACAAAAAATTGCAAGAAACATTTTTGAAAAAAATACGCAAATATTATACTGCTTTTATGACTGTCTGTTCGAAGTTCTTTGTTATCAAATGACATTATATTTCTTGTACGATTCACGTGTTTTATGTCGATGAGTAATTCGAATAAAAGCATGCGTTATTCTAATGTTCGTCTTCTTATTCTGCCCAACTACGGCTAGCTTATTCTGCCAAAGTACGGCTAGCTTATTCTCTTTGGGTGAATGCGGCACGAAAGTGGGAATGCGAGTAGGTCCGACTCAGAGGCAAGTGGAGTTTTGTTCTATTTCTGTTGACCTCGCTAAATCGTAATATAGTCACTTAAGATTTCGAGAGATATCGTCATATATTAAGCAAGAGATGCATGGGCACTGGCCTCGTTCTGCGGAACTCAACCAAGTGCTACTTTCCGTTGATCTAAGACATGAGCTTTCACGTGCGGAAACATGAATTTTATCCCATAATTCAACATTCCAACCTCACCGACCGATCACTTCGATGGCCGCCATTTTTCTATGTTACGCCAAATCTAGGCCTAAACTCTTTAGTCGAGCATACTTACGAACTGGAACACTCGCTTTTCGCTCGCCTGGAAGTCTAGTGTGATCTCACTTTTATCGCAAGAAACTTTTAAAACTACTGAACATTACCATATGGCATGTTTCTTAGACGCAAGAATATCGCGAAAAAAGCAATATCAAGCAAAACCACGAAAGTCAAAGGAGTGAAAGGCCAGTGTTTCTCGACTGAGCTTGAGGATTTACAACAGTCCCTAGCAAAATGTCGACCGAACAGCTTGGTTGGTGGGGTTGAAATATTGAATTATATTCCAATATAGGAAAGATTTATCCCCCCAAACACTTCGCAAGTGCCTTGGGTCTACGGAACGCATCATTGTTACTGCCCCAGGGAGGGAGATCTGTAGTAGCATAAAACGCTAATTAGTTAGCACGAGCAAGGTTGTAGACTTTATCATCACACTGGCTTTACTCCCGAGCGTCCTCCGTCTACGGAACGCAGCCCGGCTATACAACTGGGGATTTTGTCGTTCCCACTCCCCCTCAAGCTCTCATTTCATGGGAAACTCGCAAGTGGACAATTCTTTATCACGTTACATGGGCAGCGCAGCACTGGAAAAAGTGGGAGCTATGGCCTCCCAGCCCCCTTGTGGTGCATCGCCCGTAGACCGCCGGTGGGCGGCGCAGCACTGAAAAAACAGCCCCCTACGGTGCGCCGCCAATGCAAAAAACCCAAGCATTTCTCGTGGCTGCCACGCTCTTTGGTTTACAATCGCCCTCGCTGCTGAAAGTGACCTTACACCGAACAAGAGTGACTCGATGAACGAACAACATAAAACGATATATTGCGAATAATATAAATGATCCCGCAATTCTCATACCAATTAATTCGAATTAATCAAATACTAATTACCTTCCTTCAATTAAAGCCTTAATTGAATTGGGACTGTCGTGCAAATCAAACGTAATAATTTATTGCTGCATTAACAAGGAAATTGACATTCGCATCTTATATTTCAAGGTATTTCATATACTCTTTATTAATTTGACCTAGGAAAATTGAATTAGCTTCTGGCAGATTTTATCTAGTTTACTTTGGTCACGATTAAATGTTGCAGAGTAATGGAAAGAAATAGGAGAGCCGTGATTGTAGGCAAATTGTGTTGACAGTTTTGTATTAGCGCCCGCAAGACGTTCTGGAGAGAATTTATTGGTAGTAATGCTGATCTGGTTTGTGAACATTCGTGTGGCGTTATGTTGTTTAAATGAGAAATGTACAGGAAGTGCACAATTGAAAATAGATAAAATGACACAAGAAAGCATGTTATGACAAGAATAATATACCTGAAACACCGAAACACCGGTGTGAGCATGCATGGGCCAAATCTTCCCCTTCTGAAATCAATGCATGGGCTTGGCGGCGAAAAGTGCCTCGTGTTAGGGCTATCCTGGAAGTTTACTTTCTTCCCGACAGCTCACACAAGTGAGACTACGGTAGTTCAATAATCGTGTCTCAAAGTTTCAGTCAATGACCGCTATGACGGCAGCAAAGGCATCAGTTTGAGGGTATGAAGACGTTAAAGATCGATGATATTGGTAAACGCTAAAAATAATGACTTGGGAAGTTGGGACTTCCAAAGTGAACTCTAAAAAACGTGATTTGGAAAATTGCATGCCTCGTCCTTAGCCTAGCACGGCAGCTAATTACTCGCGTTGCGTAAACAGACGCTCTCGATTCACCAATCAAGCAAACACTTATTATATCTGTCCACGAGTCTAGTGAACTAAGGGCACAAAATAGCGTAATTGGTTTTGTTCAACGCTGGCATTGTGGGGTGGCGCTGGGGTTAAGAAGGGTCCCGACCGCCATGTCAGCTGGCATACGGTGAGGCAGAAGCCAAATATAAAAAGGAAAGAGGATTCTGAACAATGTCAGCTGGCATCAGGTTACGCTGGAGATAAAAAAGGAAGGAACTGAATGCAATCTTTCTGATGACGTTGGGCACCAAGTGACCGACATGCTTTTTCGAGTTATAAAACAACTAAAAATACCGCACCGCCTCGTCAGTTTTCAAAAAAAAAACACATACCAGAACCAATTATACAATTTGTTGGCCTAATTAACTGATGGAAATGGCAAACATGTCAATTAGCTAAACTGTGTTTGTCATCTTTCGGCTTTGTGGGTTTTCTAATAGCCTACAGTGCGGTTCAAAATTTAAGCTATTTTACATGCACCAACACCAAACTTTACAGATCAAAACCACTACGAGTGGATGACATTTCCACCAGGTAACAAAAACTGTTTAGTCGTTACCGTTTCATTGCCTATGTGTACACAGTTTTTGCTGCAAGTATACTTGCAGGTAGCGAGTGAAGTTTTCAGCGACTGCATTCGTCGACAGAGGCGTGCGTGCCGAATATTTCAGTGAGTTCTCTCTTCAGCTCCTCATTGCTGTTCACGTTATTTGTAGAAACGATCTTTCAAATAACCTGATAAATAAGCGGGTTCAAATCCGTGAGTGTGCTGTCCATTCAGCCACGCCTTTCGACTGACGAAGAGTGTCCAAGCCAATCAACGGTCACATTAGCTGTACGTGGGGTGGTCCATCCTTTGATTTAGAACCGCCTATTCCTTCTAGCACTTCTCTCTCCCCAAAGCTCTTCAAAACAACACAATTTTCAGAACTGACTATACCCAACAAGGGTCATTACTACCATGTTTTGGCTGCCCAAGTTATGCATTTTGAAGAGTGCAAAAGTGTCTGTAGAAAAAAGTAGAAGGTACCAGACACCCTTCTCCATGTTTATGTGACCTTAATAAATATTACGCCAACTGCAAGTGTGCTTGCAGCGAAAAGGTGGCCATCGTGTGCAATTTTCAAACAACCAATGAAATCGTAACTAACCAACATTACGGTAGTAGGGTTGGTAAAGTTTGGGAGTGACTTCTTCAAAAATTGTGTTTAAAAAACATAGGTAAGATAACTCACCCCGAATCTCCAGGAATGATGTCATCTACTTGTCCCCTATTTGCATGCAGAGGTCAAAACATTTGGATATGAGTGATCAAGTCCCTTTTTGAGCAGTGGACCTGTTCTACGAAAAGTGACACTTTAAGACAGAAATTTGGCCTCACACTACCACTTTATAATAAATGTCCAGCCATGTAAATATTAGCACATCAAAGCCACGAAATAATTACATAAATCATGTCAGTGAGTAACTAAAAGTCATGGGTATATCTCAGTGACTAGTTGTGCTCATTAGCGAGATTCAATTACTTTTCAGAAATCGTTATGTTGACCAAATTTCTGATTTAGGTCACTTTTCATTAAACAAGCCCCAGGAGAACACCTTAAGAAAATCTGGATAACAATGCAGGGATAATTTATTTCAGACACCATGCATGTAATATATATATAAATACATTCATTAACTGTGAAACTGGACATATTAGCAGTTGGCCCAACAATCAAATATGCCACTCACAGTTGAGAATCAATTCACCATTTCAAAAATAAACTGATTATCACAGTCATGTCTGGCGATGAAGTGATAACTGTGAATATGCGAAACTAGTGTTTCAAACTCTAGTTTCGCAAAGTTTGCACTATAGCACAACTGACTTGAGTTGTAAACCAAATTATATCAGCCATATACCAAGCTGACACTAGGGTCAAGTTCTCTGTGGAATAACGTGTTCTGGTGCAAGTGTCAATTTTCAAGAAAATTGTACAATTTCCACTGTTTATGAAATCCCAGATCAACCACTTCCCTGTTCAGTCTGAGTAAACATATGGGGACAACTAGGAACAGGCAAATTAAGGGGTTGCACTCACCTATAGCAAGTTAGTGCCATTTGTGATAATCCATGATTAAAGTGTGGCATAATACCACCAATTTTGGTACAAAATAATTACCAAAATTACCTTTTTGTTTTTCAAGGTCTAACACTTTTGTCAATGCCCACAAGGTAGATGTGGTGCAGAACTTGAACACGGTAAAGCATTCCTTTGATACCAAATGTTTTTTATGAAAAATGAGAAAATAAAATTTCACTCCTCCCGCATATGTGTTACCACATGAAGAATCATGTCAAATTTGTGAAATTCAAATGCACAGAAGACGTCACAGCTCTCATAAAGTGGTCTCTAAACACTTCATAGGCCTCAAAATGAGCTTGTATGATACCATCCTTCAATAATCCATGGTCCCAATTTACAAAAGGTATAAGTTCAAAAAGCTTGTGTTGTCATACCGACAACACAACTGAGAATTTAGATGAACAGTATTGAAAGAGAATAAAACGTGATGAGCCACAATCCATACTTGTTCATCACATCACCTATACGCACTTCTAAATACCAAGTATTTAGCATAAAATACTATCTCCTCCTATGACCAGCCCAAGTGAGCCGCATGACGGTGTATATATCTAGTTGAACAGTTGAAAAATGTTTAGGAAAATTCATACTTTTGACTTTTACGCGTACTGTTAAAGATTACCAATGAAATGACTAATGCAAATCAAGAAGTAGGCAACGGATTCAAAGGCCAAGCGAAGAATAGAAGGCCAACAGCTTTCACAAAATTCTTCTAAAAAAACTGCTCCAAACCAATTTTTAATGTCAAAATTACTTTGCAGGAAAAGCCAATAGCTGTCATGACACATAAATTTTGAGATCACCATGATTTTCATGATGAAATTGTAAGAGATTCCCGTTCAAGAGGGGTTGTTTTGCAAGATGCCAGGTTGGATTAACATCAACAATCCCAACAGAAATGCTCTCTTGTCACAGGAATACAGTGTTCACAAACTGCAGAATAATATTCTTATGTCACAAGAATACAGTTCTCAGAAACTGCAGAATAATGTTCTCATGTCACAGGAATACAGTGCTCAGAAACTGCAGAAGAATGTCAGCACAAGTGAAAGCATTTAAGCATTTACACTATAGCAACAACATTTACTGTCGTCATGACGAACACCTCATTTTTCATTGTCTCTCGTATGAAAGATGATCATAGCAAGTCCTGCATCTTGACTGGTCTGCGAACTGCATTCGAATAGCCTTCCTTGAACCGGAACCAGATGATAGTGTTCAGCAGGTCCCGACTCTCATCTGTCAATTGAGAATAATCTATTGTAAAGAAGTACTTTAAAGTATTTATTAAAAAAGGATACCAAACCCGTTTTGGTCTATTCACAGAAAATGCAAAATGATGCTCTGCAATCCTCGGCAACCGTCAGAAGTTTGGAGAAAAATTTGTAAACTCCTTACAACGTCTACTCAAGGAGCAAGTGTGCTAAGTGTGCCCTGTAGGGAAGACCACCCACCAAGAACAACAATGTCCAAATTGTGACTCAGAGAGTATGTTGAACTTTTACTTGAATTCTGCTTTTATCACACGTGGGACAATAGTGATGCATTAACGGGTGGCAGAACGAGCCTTTGATTGATTTCACCAAAACGAGGGTTTAGTATCCTTTAAATGAGCACCTAAAGTAATGCTTGATGCTGCCCATACAGACAATAAAGGGGACACAGCATGGACCATGTCCCTTGTTAGTGTGAAAAGCTAATGTACATGACTCAGTTGTTGTTTTGTTTTACACTCAGCATGATGTAGCACACATGTCACTTTATTAGATTGGAAAACACTGTAAACAAGAGGGATGATGAATTGTTTGTGCGTTTCTCTAGCAATTTGCTTTTAATAACAATTACAGTTCATTACAAATAATTACAGTTCATTACAAATAATTACAGTTCATTACAAATAATGGCACAATAAGCAGTGTCATGAAATGAAAAATAATTCATCAGTCATTAACTTGTAATTAAAATACCTTTCTTCAGGGCTTCCGGTGTCTTTTTCTTGACAATCACCCTACCAAAGAAGTCCAATTGAGGCTGCAACGAAACAGGCCACTATCACCCAAACAACAAAATCCAAGTTGCCACATACTAGTTCTAAAATGCTCCCCATTAAAAGACTAATCCCACAGCTTTATTCAATACAGTTGTAGACAAAGGAACATAGAAATTGAAATCCTAAAAAGGGAAAGCAATTGTTTTTGATGTTAACTTCAAATATGTAAAAATACAGATCCTTATTTGTCTTGACATTTTTTCACATTAATCACTGAAAATAAAAATTGCTATATTTACTATCTAGATGACAATAAGGGCCACATATTAGTTCGATATTCATGTCAGTGATCAATGGCAGTGAATACAAAACCAAGATGTCTGCCTTTTAGTTGCTGGGTCGTTACCATCACTTTTTAGTAAATATAACCGAGGTAATAACAAAATGTCTTTCTAAGATAAACAAGGAACTGAATTTTTACAAAAAGCAATACAAAAACTCTACTGGCTTGTGTTTATGGCACAAATTGAATATAAAATGGCACAAGTTGTGCGTATTGGAAGCGATAGGACCCCATTTTTGAGTGAAGCCACAGAAACGGGGTTTAGTGCTTGCCTGACACAGGCAGGGACAAGCCCTTACTACCATATGTATCTTGCAGTAAGTGCTCCTTTATGACATCTCGTCCCGGTGAAGGTGATAACCTCAAGTGATGGAGCACCGTCAAATTCATCAACAATTTCAATAATCCTACTAGCTAAATAATCCATTGTTCCGCAATGACTTGTGCTAGTGTTTATGACACAAATTCCCGAATACTAGAACTTAGTACACCTCAGTCTCTTAGTTAGATCTTGCTTCTGTTTATTAAATTGACAAACACTGCCACTAGGAGGCACAATCACTTTTGTCCTGGCAGCCAACATTCAGTCATTCAAGTTTTTGGGAAAGTAGTCTCAACAAATGACTCTTATGTGGTTTGGGAAGATTTGGTCAAGTCACTATTCAAGATTCAAAAAAATTTGTGTGACTGAATACTAAGAAGTGCAGTCATGTAGCATTTTTGTATCAAGGATCTCCTTATAAATCGGGGATCTTTTAGTTTCGGCACCCTATAAGAGGGGGTATTCTACATTTCCAGAAATACACGCTTGTAAAAATGTAACACACATTAAATAGCATACTGGAGCGTGGTGCTTGAGGAAAATATTTTAATGAATGTATGATGCTAAGCAACACTAGAGAAGCCAATGACAAATGCGTCCTGTTTATCAGTACAGGCAGGTTCTACAGCAGTACTTAACAGAATTGAGAGTCCATGTTACGTCACAGGGAATCCAATGAATGCTAATTTCATTAACGAGGTGTTGATATCATGTATTCACTTTTGTTCATTGACTGCACGAGAAATTGATGGTGTGTTCAACTCCATATTTATTGAAAAATCCATTTATCTGAAAAGTTAATTTTATTAATAACAATCAATGACAAGGATGAAGATTGATGCTACCTCAAATCTAATAAAGCCAGCACAATTACAGCTAATGGGACGGAAGAACATGATATGAATAGAGTCGGTCTGAAATTTGCAAAGTGATAAAATCCCCACTAATAAATAGTGAGCAAAGCTTTTGTGGGCAAATACCTGGGATGGAAAACTAGAGAACTGAATATCAAACACTGTGTGTACAAAATTGCCCGAGTGTATTATTGCACAGCCAACTTGAATGGAAATGGTGAGTGCTTTTGGCAATAAAAAATTAATCGCAAGAGATTGTTTTAGTTCGTTTCCATCACATTATCATCATCACTATCATCATTGTCTTCACTTCACTGGGAGCTTCCTAAAACAAAAGAACTGGTGACCTGAACAGTAAATGGAACAACAGGGGTGCATCCTCCTATAACAGCTAAGGTCACTATTATGTTGGAACACGATTAATGTGACTATCATGTTGGCACAAAGATAGTCTATCATGTTGGGGCACCAATGTATTTCACTGGTAAGTCCTGTTTACTTTTCACTTAGTGTTTGTCTAAAATTAACCAAATTAATGCAAGTCCGTCTGAATTCCCTGTTTTTGAGATGAATAGCGTGAAACTCATATTCAGCAGTTTTGGCAGGATAAACCATCACAAAGGTGTTTTACCTATTAAATTAAAGCTACGTTTTGTCCTAATTAGCTGGTGGAAAATGAAAATCGAGTTAGGGCTTTTGATCTTACAAAATCAGTCTCAAGAATTTTCCTACCATGATGAGGACTTGTTCCTACCAAAAACATACAAACCCTAAACAGGTCAAGAAACACATCTGGAAATAATTTATTTTACCGTTGATCAACCTCGAAATTCAAAAATGGCGTGTAGGTAATTCCATTCAAAAACAAGTCTGTTACGTGACGCAACAATGACCATTTCTATGAGCAGTATAAATTGCAGATCAGCCGTTAGTTTTGGCTCTTTAGTTAAGAACTCGAAATATGCGAAAAGTAACTTCCAATAGGGCAAATCATCCAGCTTTAACTTTTGGAGTTTCAGATTTTTGAGTCCCCAAAACCACTAGTTTCACATTAGTTAAAGGTATATCGAGTGGTGGACATTTTGTTTTGCACAATATCAATTGCTTTTGATAACTGAGATGGTGGTCACAAAAATCGAGAAGCAAAATGAATCCATCTGACACATCTCGTTTTCTGTTATACTGCGTATGGCCAGACAGTAGTTAACAGGTCGATTGTTGGCTTTAATAGTAAGACTACTTCATTCGTAAAGATGGCCATTTTTGACCAGCATGAAGACACGGAGAACAAGAGCAACATGGAGCGTTGAAATGCATCCACGAATGCACCGCTAAAGATGTGCTTCTAGGGGTGTTTATTTGGAAAATAAAAATGGCCACTAGATGGCGCAAAATAGGCTAGGGGCAAAATGTGAGTTATCTTCATAATACAAGCACATCCTATACACCAGTTGCTTAAAGCACCACAGAAACATAGAATTAAAAACGAGAGCGCTCGGAGGAGCGACACTTGGCGGAACTAATCAAAAAGACGACGATGAGGGAGACGACGACAATCAAGACGATCAAGGCGTTAATTATGAATAACACGATAACACGATAACATTCATGTGACTAGCGAAGAAATCAAATAGAGAGNATTAATAACAATCAATGACAAGGATGAAGATTGATGCTACCTCAAATCTAATAAAGCCAGCACAATTACAGCTAATGGGACGGAAGAACATGATATGAATAGAGTCGGTCTGAAATTTGCAAAGTGATAAAATCCCCACTAATAAATAGTGAGCAAAGCTTTTGTGGGCAAATACCTGGGATGGAAAACTGGAGAACTGAATATCAACACTGTGTGTACAAAATTGCCCGAGTGTATTATTGCACAGCCAACTTGAATGGAAATGGTGAGTGCTTTTGGCAATAAAAAATTAATCGCAAGAGATTGTTTTAGTTCGTTTCCATATCATTGTCTTCACTTCACTGGGAGCTTCCTAAAACAAAAGAACTGGTGACCTGAACAGTAAATGGAACAACAGGGGTGCATCCTCCTATAACAACTAAGGTCACTATTATGTTGGAACACGATTAATGTGACTATCATGTTGGCACAAAGCTAGTCTATCATGTTGGGGCACCAATGTATTTCACTGGTAAGTGCTGTTCACTTTTCACTTAGTGTTTGTCTAAAATTAACCAAATTAATGCAAGTCCGTCTAAATTCCCTGTTTTTGAGATGAATAGCGTGAAACTCATATTCAGCAGTTTTGGCAGGATAAACCATCACAAAGCTGTTTTACCTGTTAAATTAAAGCTACATTTTGTCCTAATAAGCTGGTGGAAAATGAAAATCGAGTTGGGGCTTTTGATCTTACAAAATCAGTCTCAAGAATTTTCCAACCATGATGAGGACTTGTTCCTACCAAAAACATACAAACCTTAAACAGGTCAAGAAACACATCTGGAAATAATTTATTTTACGGTTTATCAACCCCGAAATTCAAAAATGACGTGTAGGGAATTCCATTCAAAAACAAGTCAGTTACATGACGCAACAATGACCATTTCTATGAGTAAATTCCAGATCAGCCGTTAGTTTTGGCTTTTCAGTTAAGAACTCGAAATATGCTAAAAGTAACTTCTAAACAGGGCAAATCCAGATTAAACTTTTGGAGTTTCAGATTTTTGAGTCCCCAAAACCACTAGTTTCACATTAGTTAAAGGTATATCGAGTGGTGGACATTTTGTTTTGCACAATATCAATTGCCTTTGATAACTGAGATGGTGGTCACAAAAATCGAGAAGCAAAATGAATCCATCTAACACATCTCGTTTTCTGTTATACTGCGTATGGCCAGACAGTAGTTAACAGGTCGATTGTTGGCTTTAATAATAAGACTACTTCATTCGTAAAGATGGCTATTTTTGACCAGCATGAAGACACAGAGAACAAGAGCAACATGGAGCGTTGAAATGCATCCACGAATGCACCGCTAAAGATGTGCTTCTAGGGGTGTTTATTTGGAAAATAAAAATGGCCACTAGATGGTGCAAAATATGTCGAATCAATCCGAAAACATGTCTCGAATTTAACCGAAACCGTATGATAGCATCACCTCACTAAAAGATGCCTATCTGTCAAATTTTATTTGAACCTTTTAAGATACATACTTAGGTAAATGTAAAAAACTAAAATTAAAACTAGGGGGCACACCAGTAGCCCGATCCATCCGAAAATCATTGTCGTCCTCTGTTGTCAACTTCTTGTAAATCCTTCAGCAAAATTCAATAAACATCCTGTAAAGCGTTTAGGAGATACAGCCACGGGAGCAAAAACAAAGAAAACTGCCACTAGGAGGCACCATAGTAGTCGAAGTCATCGGAAAATCATCGTCAGCCGCCCTCTTCAAAGTAAGAAAATATCTGCCAATTTTCAAAATCATCCTTGGAGCGGTTTGGTTGATAGTACAGCGATGTCAAGAACAGACTCGAAAACAGTAAAAAATGGCCACTAGGTGACGCAACGTACCTCAAATCTGTCCGAAAACGATAGAATGGCATCATCTCACTAACAAAAGCCTAACTGCCAAATTTTATGAAAATCCACTGAGGGTCTCTAAAGATACAGAGGCAAGTGTAAAAAATTAAAATTGCCACTAGGGGGCACACTGGTAGCTGGAGAGGTCCGAAATTCGTTGTCATCTGTCGTTAGCTTCATAGGAGCACAGCTGTCAAATCTCAATAAGATCCTGAGAGGGGCTTAGGAGATACAGCTGCGGATGCCAGACGCCCAGACAGAGATGACGGCAATATGCGACCACATATAAATATGTGGGCCCATAAAAATCTTATGCCAACACATCTACAGCAGTGTTGAAAATGTCGGTCGCACAAAATTTCTTTGACAGATTATTTTCTTATTTTCTTCATTTTGTCTAATTTTTAAGGTAAGGTCTGAGGCAGGCAACTGACTTAATGTTTGCATTGGTAACTTAGACAGTGTTAAGGAAAACAGTTTTATATGCAAAATGAATTACAGTCCCGTTTCTATACTAAAATGTCAATCCTGACTAGTGTGACCAGCGATAAAAACATGTTATAACTAATTAGATCAAACTCGTTAAAGTTTCAAGGCCTCCGGGGGGAATCCATCAAAGGAAAACCTTGAAAATGTCAACCTATCAAAGAGCTTTAATAAATAAACCGTACACGGTAATGACATTACCACTAACATGNACGGCAGGATAGCGTCATCTCACTAATAGGTGCCTACATACCAAATTTCATGAAAATCCGTTCAGGACTTTTGAAGATACAAAGGTAAGCGTAAAAAACTAAAATTGCCGCTAGGGGGCACACCGGTAGTCGGATCCGTCCGAAAGTTCGCACATGCCGTCCCATTCATGAATGGAACATATGTGCCAAATTTCATGAACGTATGTCAAAGGGTTTTGGAGATAGAACTGCGGACGCCGCCCGGACGGACAGAGATGACGGCATAATGCGTCCACATATAAATATGTGGGCGCATAAAAATTAAAATTGCCACTAGGGGGCACACTGGTAGCTGGAGAGGTCCGAAATTCGTTGTCACCTGTCGTTAGCTTCATAGCAGCACAGCTGCCAAATCTCAATAAGATCCTGAGAGGGGTTTAGGAGATACAGCTGCGGACGCCAGACGCCCAGACAGAGATGACGGCAATATGCGACCACATATAAATATGTGGGCCCATAAAAATCTTATGCCAACACATCTACAGCAGTGTTGAAAATTTCGGTCGCACAAAATTTCTTTGACACATTATTTTCTTATTTTCTTCATTTTGTCTTAATTTTTAAGGTAAGGTCTGAGGCAGGCAACTGACTTAATGTTTGCATTGGAAACTTAGACAGTGTTAAGGAAAACAGTTTTATATGCAAAATGAATTACAGTCCGGTTTCTATACTAAAATGTCAATCCTGACTAGTGTGACCAGCGATAAAAACATGTTATAACTAATTAGATCAAACTCGTTAAAGTTTCAAGGCCTCCGGGGGGAATCCATCAAAGGAAAACCTTGAAAATGTCAACCTATCAAAGAGCTTTAATAAATAAACCGTACACGGTAATGACATTACCACTAACATGAAACGAGTCTCCCGTAAGGCTCATTGACCTTTACAGGTGCAAGCGCAAACAACGGCGAATTTAATCAAATCAGGCACAATTGAAATTTACCTTAATGACTACATTATGCTTTGTTGGAATAGAATTATCATCAGGTAAACCATTACACAAATCAAACTCCCGCAGGCGTCCCCGGGGAAAAATTTCCTGGCTAACAGATTAATCTAACAGATTATGCGCTTACAGTCACTACAAGAGTCCCCTTTTACAGGATTTCAATGAAGAAGGTCTGCGTACATGAAAAGCACATTAAATGATTAAAAACAACTTATTTCAGTGTAAAAATTATAACATGATAAGGAAGCCCTGCTGAGAGAACCGAAGCACTCGCTGGTTACAAGCACGTCAGTATGGGAGATACTGTGATGAATATGTTTGCATGGCAACACTTCCCAACTACACGAAAACAGACAGTTTGAAGCCAACGCCTGAATGAGAAGTTACTACATTTTTTTAGTTAACTCCATGCTAGAGCAGGACAGGGCATAAACGTTTCTATGTCACGGGTAACTAGATGGTGCTGATGAATTATAACCTGCCTTGGTATACTCTGAACAGAGTAAAAAATGTAAAGTTGTTAACCATCATAGAGTGTATGGACAGAGGGCCAGAGGGTAACCTATGCTCGCTACCAAGCATCACTGAATGTATAAACTTGCAATGAAACTTGCAAAGTGATGAACAGAAGTTTTTCCTTATCTTTCCTGGGCTGGCAACCTTTCTATCATATAATCAGTTACCTTCATGTTAAAACTCCATACTTTACAAGTGAAAACGCGTAGCATTTCCAATATTTTCAGAAAGTTTAAATTACCATTAAAAGAACTCATACTTTGTTTTAGCTTGAAACCAGACTCTACAAGTCGTCTTCTCACGACACGTCATTTTATGCACTGATCATGGTCTCAAAGTACCCAATTAACGACAGAATTGTAAAAAGTCAAAAATTACATGCTACATGCTTTCTACTTTTAGAAAATAAACACTTTTACTGAGGGCTGTTCCAGTAAAATCTGTGTGGGGAGGAGGCAGTTGTAATAAAAATTTATGAGTGGTTGTGTTTGATTTAAATTTAAAATGGCTGGTGGTCGTACTTCAAAAAAATAAAAATTTACAGGTCATTGTTGTTTCATTGTGCCATAAATGTTTGATGGTGGGTAATTTCAGTAAGTTTTATGAACAATCCGCGCAGAATCAACAACTAAAACAAATACGCAACTTGCAAAAATCTCTGTCTTTTTCACTCCCTCCGATCTCCCCATCGGCATGCCCAGAACAACAGTCAACCACAGGCACTCAAATTTCTCGATGGCTAATAACCATACATAAGAAACATTTTTTCTTAGTAATGAATAACGTCAGTGGTTATCGAGGAACAGATAAACTCAAGTGCCTGTGCAGTCAACCACAAGAACAACAAAAAAATTACGGGTGGTTGCATTTGAAACTTATATAAAAAATTACAGGTGGTGGGCTGAAGAAATAAATGATAAATATGGGTGGTGGGGGCAAAAAAAAAGTGCCTGCCCCCCTCCCATACAGATATTTGGCTAAATACGCCGGCTTGTCTGTAACATCCTACATACCCTCAACTTAATTTTTCAAACATGATTTTGTCAACTTAATAACAGCAACACATTACCTTTTCGGCTTGAGGCGTTATTGCCACAGGTTCCAATTTCTGCTTCAGGTGATTGGGTACCTGGTTTGATGTTTTGGTTCCTTTTCCCGGTTTTTTAAACCTGCGGTCAGAATGCAACAATTACGCTCAGATCTGAGCTGAAAATTATGGCCACCAGGAAGACAGTGCGACAGACTTCAAAAGATGTTGACAGATTTTGTTAAAGTATTGTTAAACTTTATCAAAGCACGACAACATCTGAAAAGAATATGGCAAAAACTAAAAAGTAAATGGTACTAACAAAAATGGCAAGTTTTGTGTATTTAGAAACAATCATTTTTTTATATTGAAAACTAAAAAACAAAATATATTTAAACAACAAAATGCAAAATTCTTCACTAAGTTACCACACGATACAATGGAAAGGTAGAATTGCATGTCATCAAAATTTTCCAAAAAAATAAATTTTAAAGGAGTTGTCTATTATTCTTTGTACAGTTTGTACTGCAATGTTGTCATAAAACAACTCTTAATGAATCTTTATTTGCAGCAATGTAGTCAGCCGTCAGCCCTCGTTTCAAATGCACCCCGTGACAATTTTGGCAATTATTTTTGTTTGAAATAACAAAGGGATTAATGTATCTGAAACTACAAAGCAGCAACTCCATCTGGTGGCAATTGACCATTTCATTACTAAGGAGACTGTTCACAATTCTTGCCATTTTCCAAAGCAGAAAGCACACCTTTCTCTAAAGCTCCCTCCCTCCACACAAAAGCCTATAAAACTAACGATATTTATAAGTATCTTAGCAACATTTCTGCCACAGGTTATTTCGTCATGTTTTTACGATATGAAAAAGCAATTAATGATGTTGCCATCTGTTATTTGACATTGCCGATTTCAGAACGGCAAAAGGGTACGCTGGCAGCAAGCCCCTCCCACTGCCCCCTATAGCATATGGTTCATACGCTCGTGAAAATGGCGATAACTTTGAATGGTCCCTANAAGAATATGGCAAAAACTAAAAAGTAAATGGTACTAACAAAAATGGCAAGTTTTGTGTATTTAGAAACAATCATTTTTTTATATTGAAAACTAAAAAACAAAATATATTTAAACAACAAAATGCAAAATTCTTCACTAAGTTACCACACGATACAATGGAAAGGTAGAATTGCATGTCATCAAAATTTTCCAAAAAAATAAATTTTAAAGGAGTTGTCTATTATTCTTTGTACAGTTTGTACTGCAATGTTGTCATAAAACAACTCTTAATGAATCTTTATTTGCAGCAATGTAGTCAGCCGTCAGCCCTCGTTTCAAATGCACCCCGTGACAATTTTGGCAATTATTTTTGTTTGAAATAACAAAGGGATTAATGTATCTGAAACTACAAAGCAGCAACTCCATCTGGTGGTAATTGACCATTTCATTACTAAGGAGACTGTTCACAATTCTTGCCATTTTCCAAAGCGGAAAGCACACCTTTCTCTATGCTCCCTCCCTCCACACAAAAGCCTATAAAACTAGCTGTAAGTATCTTAGCAACATTTCCGCCACAGGTTATTTCGTGTTTTTACGATATGAAAAAGCAATTAATGATGTTGACCTCTGTTATTTGACATTGCCGATTTCAGAGCGGCAAAAGGGTATCCTGGCAGCAAGCCCATCCCACTGCCCCCTATAGCATATGGTTCGTACGCTCGTGACAATGGCGATAACTTCGAATGGTCCCTAGCAGATATGTGTTCCGCCTTTTCTAATGTGATGACCTTCGTTAGCCAACTACAGTCTTGAAGTATAACAAAATGCCAGATCTTACAAATCTCAGAAGTCCTAAGCTTGGTAAAGGAGATATCCAGACTTAAGTCAAAGCTCTTTGATGAAAAAATTCCGAGATCAGATCGTGCAGCCACCAACTTTACTTGTGACTCAATGAAAAAATTGATCGCATGAAAATCGAAGCTTGCAACTCATGCAGTCAAATTTCAACCTGGGGGTGTGACTTTAAAAAGAGCTCATACTTGTCAGAGTTCTGCACGGCGGCAGTGCTGTCAGTGTTCTTGTTCAAGATGGCTTCTGATCTCCTCATCTTCTCAATATCAATCTACAGAAAATAAGCAATGTGAAGCTTTCTTATATCTACAAGAGCAAGGCAAAGTGTTGAAATAGCACTTACAACTGCACCTAGGAGTGTTTATTAGTGCCAAAAATTAGAAAGCGTCTTCATCTAATCTCCAATAGAAATCTATTAGTCTAATTTCATGAAAATTTGTCAAAGAATTCCAACAATACAGAAGCTAATGTAAGAAACTAAAATTGCAAATACGAGGCTAAGCGGTAGTAGGATCTGCCTGAAAGAATTTGTCAAATATTGTCATATTCATAGGAATAAATTTGCTTATTTTTCACAAACATCCTGCAAGGGGCTTATCAGATACTGACGTGGATGCAAAACAACAAAATTGCCACCGGGGAGCACCACAGTACTCATACCGTTCGAATATCTGTCAGCAGGAACACATCTGCCAATTTTCATGACCAGCTTGGCAGATAGAGAAGCAGACACCAAAAAAATTATAAAGACACCAAAAAAAAATATATATATAACGAATAAGTGAAAAGGCACAGAATACGTCAAATCTGTCCAATAACAAAAGTGGTGCTTGTCTCCGTAAAAGAAACCTATTGACAAAATTTAATGAAAATCTGTCAAGGAACTCTGAAGGAACAGAGCTAAGCGTAAAAAATAAAATTGCCACTAGGAGGCACAGCCATAGTCGGATCCATCTAAAAGTAATCAACATCCTTTGCAACTTCCATTTGAACAAATCCTACATTTTCAAGAAGAACCTTCGAGCGGTTTAGAAGAAACATCAACTGGACACCTTGACACAGATGGCAGCACCATCTAGTTACATTTGTATTACAAAAGCCCATAAAAATATTACACAGTAAAAGAGAGAAATCTCAGAATTGGTTTAGGCAGCAATATGCTACAATTACGAACATTTCAAAACATCACTCTGAATGGTCAATGAGTCATTCAAACATGCCTGTGATGCAGTCAAACAAAATAGCCAATAGATGGCAGCATTTTCAACATTTCAGCATTATGTAAGATCCCAGAAAAAAATTGTATTTTGGCCGATTTCGGAACATCATAACTCAGAAGTAGCCGCGTGGATTAACATGAAACTTTCAGATGTCATGTTTAATGCATTGCTCTCCAAAACGTTGTTAGGAATTGCTTTTAAAATGTTTCACTTTGGCATGACGTACTATCAGAAATAGGAGTTACTACTTTTGTGAAAAAAAAAGTTGCATAAAACGAAACGATAATTTAGAAAACTATAACAGCGTTTTTGAGATTTTATTTTGAAGATTTAAAGTCACATGAAATTTGATCAACCCGGCGTGTAATTGATCCTGTTTTTTTGCTGTGAATGTTCCTTTCCTTTTTGCTAAAGTTTGCTAAAAAATATGGTCATGTTCAGCTTATCAATGGAAGACTGGTTATTTTATTAAAAAGTAAGTGCAGGCGGTCAGGTACAAATTGTACCAGACGTGCACAGGCTGCGCATGGGGACCCATTGCACCCATCCACTGGAACCATTTTTGAGTTTTATTAACATATAAAGTTAAAACTGAGCTGAGGAGCTAAAAACATGACTCAAGGGTCTACCTGTGTGGCCTATCGAGACTCAAACACGGGACTTTGAGTAAAGAAAGCGGGCACCTATCACAATACGCCACACTGCCTCCTCTAAGACTGGTATCAAGTCAACAATAAAATTCTACAAATTCTGAATTTCTGCTTTCAGAAAATATATAATTTTGCCAAATTAAATTCTATAGTTTTGTAAATATTTGGCCAAATGTACAGACTTGTCAGTAACATCCAACATAACCTTAAACAATAAAAATAGAAGTTTACCAAGCAATGTTCTTTGCAATTTAAAACTTCAAACTTCTCTCAGCTACGTGGGTATGAAGGCACAAGTGTAAATGTTGAGAGGAAACAAATTCAAGGAAAATGCACTAGAAACCAACACATCACAATATTCACCTCTCTGCCAATAAGCTGCTTGGCTGCATACGTCAACGACTTGTGCTGTTTCATGCCAGGATATCGCACCACCAGTTCCATATTTCTGAAAAGAATCAACGTTCACGTCTTGCTTATTTTTTTATTGAATACGTTTATTTACCCAGAAAGCATATCATTAGTGATTAGTAGATATGGTTGGGGTTGGGTGGCCCTGACTACATATCTTTAAAACATACTGAGAGAACAATACGTCATACAAATTGAACAAATAAGTGTCTCGAAAATAATTCCTAATGATTGGGTGGATAATTAGCCGAGATTATTATAAAAGGGGGAGGGAAACGGGGAGGGGAGGACTTTCATACACTCATTAACACTCACATTCACACGGTTTAATTAACCTAACTTACGTTTACATTTACGTAGGTGGTAATTTGTGAAAAGGTCAGTTGTCTTATAATACAACAGAAGTGGTTAAAAAATAACACCATATATTGCTTGAATCATTTTAAAGAGATGCCTGCAAAACCCTCCACTGTTCTGAAGTTTTATCCGAGGCGTTAAATAAAATGAGGTTCACTGCGTCAAAAAGTATACATCTGAACTTATTAAAACAAGCTTGAGACCTATCTCTCGATGATGTATAAATATAATGTTGAGCATGAGTGTATATGGTATTTAAGATTTCACTTAGATTGCCAAAGAAGCAAACTAAGAAGTGGTACATAGATGGCTCAGTGTGTAAATTAAAAACTACTTATGAAATGACGTAAAGAATTCCAGAAAAGTTTAACACAGAAGCAGCTGTAAAACATATGCTGAAAAGTCTGGACCTTGCCACGGTAGGGACATTGGTCTGTTTGTGAAATACCAAATACTTTTTAAAATTTGTATAAATTCTTTTGTGGATGAAAAAGTATTTAAACATTATAGGGTTTACGGGTAGATTGAAAGGGAGATTATATATATTTCTTTAATTTCGTAGTCAGTGTAATAGTTGAGTAAAGATGCATTATTATCTAGTTTTACAGAAAACTTGTGAATAAATATGTTTTTAATCCATGAATTGGAACTATTGAACAATAAATATCTAATGTTATTACAACTAACAATCCTTCTATCCAACACACTCAGAACTTTCTTCAAGGTCTTTGTAGTGGAAGAAAATGGTATGATAGACATATCCTTCAAGTTATAATTTAAAAAAAAATTATATGTCTTGCTTATTGGTTTTGTTGCATGTGCCTGTTGTTTGCTTTTTTCTTTCTCAATGAATGTGTGCGACAGATTCTATTTGTAATCTGACACATGGAATTATATATCTAAATTTCAAAAAATGAATTACTTTGCAATTGACAGAAAATAAGTATGAAATGCCGAAATAATATTTAGTTGACCTACCTACCAATCTATACTACAGGATAAATGTAATCAGACAAAATACTTTTTCCGAACTTTAAAATTAGCGCGTAAGTAAACTTAGGAAGTAAGTAAAGTTCGTGCTCACGTTCTGGCCAAAAACAAATGTGACGACTCTTGTTTCCCCGTCACAACGGCTGATTATGTTAAGATCACAGATGAATAATAATGGCTATTACATCAGCAAAACTTTAATTACAGAACGGCCTAGCCACCCTGCTAACTTTCCTGTTAATTTATTTCATTCTGTCAGGAGGGGACACTAATCTGACCACTAATTCAGCTACTGCCCAGCTGGGTCATTTTGTTTACATACTTGTGGGGTGTATTGTACCCATCTCTGAGGACAGAAGGTAGGTAGAAGTGAAGAAACATTTTGGGAATGACCCAAAGAGAAACAAAACCACAGAAAGTGAATACGGCAACGCTGTAGGCGCATGCCCCACGTAGGGAGCCCCACGTAAACTTACGGTTCTAGTAAGTACGTATACTGTCCGTCTTCATCCTTCTCCTGTATATAGGTCAGATTGTAGCCAATCATGGTGCGGATCAAATTGGCTAGTTCCTCCTTCTCTCGTCCACTGTACAGCTGCGTGTTCACCTACCATAAACACAGAAGTGAGTTGATTTGCAGTTATTGGTGCAGGGTAATCTATCGCTTAGCGTTTTTGTGTTAGGTCAGCAACACCACGGATCCTTAGCTCATGAAATTTTAGGTCACTTAATCGAGTGACAGCTCACATGAATGGTTTATTGGTACCAATTTTGAATACAAATGGAGCAATTAAGATTATCAAATTGTCGGCTAACATACTCTCATTTTCTTGCTAGAACAGTTTACATTGACAATTTTCTAAAACATCTTAACATTGTTGTGCAACGACAGTCGAGTGCTACATAGGATGGTCCAAGATTACACAGCGACTTTTGAATCTCTCGATATTTACCCACGACGATGCTTCAACATCCATCAAGCAGTTCTTCCGCCTCATTTTCATATTATTTGTTGGTGTCTTGCTTTTTTCTAGATTTTATCTACTGCATTAAAATGCAATACCTGCATTCTACCATTGAATGACAGTTTTACTGCTGTGCTGTGACCTACAACTCTAATGGCAGGAAGTTGGATAAACTTGATGGCGTATTTTCCAAAATGACTCCTAGAATCAGCCCGTTATTTCTAAAACAAGGCCAATGTAACAACACGGTTTCCTACCTTCAAGACAAAGGAGATTTCTATTTGGGACTGTGGCATTGTTCAGAGACATCAACAAAACTGTGAGAACTCAAACATTGGGTCACACAGATACTCTTGTTCATGTTTAGATCAACAACAGTTTTTACTTAAGACTCCAGTCTATCATTTACTTACAGGTCGCAGCGAGGGCTGAATGATGTCCATCAGGGGAGGTAATACGTCTAGTACTGTCGTCTGCAGGTTGAGGTGGCCGCGAACAAATGGAGACATGTCATTGGTCAATGCCGTAACTAGGTTAACTGACTTCTGATACTTCAGATGGTTCTGAAAAAAGTCTTACATGTGAAGATCAGGTAAGCCGAAACTTCAGTGAATTTCTTATTTAAATAACTTTAAGGACTAACTATAGAGTCATAAAACAACTATTTTAAAAATCCTTGATTATCAAAGAATCTTAGTATGTGCCCAAACTAATGTTCAGATGTCCGTAATCATAGGACTGCATTTTTTATTTCGTAATTTTTTTTCACACAAAACTTGTAAATTTTATTTCTGTATTCTATTAGCTACACTTTATTCAACCTCTTTATTATTGACAGCAAACTTCTTAGACTAAAAGGCCTTAAAGTTCAATACCAAAGTGGAGTGTTGATAAGCGCCCATTGTGTCCATTGCATGTGTTGCAGGCAGAACGGATGATTACTACTTCAAACATTTCCACTAAACAGAACAATGTTTGTAATGTTAAAACAACCTTTAAGGGGGAACATAGCAAGTCAACAAATGCTCCCCTCAACAGCAACACACCTGCCAAGATCATAAAAAAATAAAAGTGGCACTAAGAGGCATAGCGGTACAGTACGTGCAAAAGTCGTTGTCATTGGTTATCACATTCATAGAAATACACTCTCTTGCTAAATTTCGCAAACAACCTGCAGGGGTTTAGAAGAAACATCTGTCGTTGCGAAAAAAGCAAAGTGTCATTAGTGGGCGCCACAGTAGTCAAAATAGTCCAACAATCATTGTCATCCATGCTCTTCTCAATAAAAACACATTGAAAAATTTTCGTAATAGAGTTTTTTGGCCGAAAGAGAAATGAACGCCAAAAACAGAATCTAAAATAACAAAAATGGCAAGTAGGAGGCATACACTATGTCAAATCCATCTGAAAATGGGAAGCTGTCATCGCCTCTTTAAATAGAAAGCCACTTGCCAAATTTCATAAAAATGAGTCAAGGAACTCCAAAGATGCAGAGCAAAATGGGAAAAAAATTCCACTAAGGGTCACAGCAGTAGTCCAATCTGTCTCAAACTCGTCAACCTCCAACAAGTACAGCTAAATTTAACTAAGATCCTGCCACTTAGGGTACAGGAGATAAAGCCATGGACACAAAAAACAAAACAAAACAAAAACAAAATTGCCACTAGGTGGCATCACATTAGTTGGAAACATCCCAAAATTACCATCAGCCGTCCTCTTCACCGTATGTCTCATGCCAATTTCCATAATCATTCTTAGAATGATTTGGTTGATAGAAGAGTAGACACCTTAAAACTCGAAAACAATAAAAATGGCCACTAGGTGGCACAAGATACCTCAACGCCATCTGAAAATGGCAAGGTGGCGTCATCTCACTAATAAATACCTATTTGCCAAATCTTGTGAAAATCCGTTAAGGAAATATGAAGACACAGAGGTAAACTTAAAAAACTAAAATTGCCACTAGGAGGCACACTGGTAGTTTTATCAGTCCGACAAATTCGCTCATGCCATCCCATCTATAAAAGGAACGAATCTTGCAAAATTTCATGTATATCCAAAGATTTTTGAGAAACAGCAGTGGGCGCTGGTAGGACGCCGAATGAACAGGGTTGACGGCACAATGCGCCGCGCTCACATACAAATATGTGAGCGCATAGTTTTATGGGTTGACAGATGCTAGTTATTTAGATATTTCAGGAAGACATCTAAACATGTCACCTTAAAATAAAATCAGAGGTGACGTGCTTTTGTAGCTAACAGAATAAAAAACACAATTTGCAAGTTTCGTGTGAGAAAAATCATGTTTGCAGAAAATAGGGCAATGTCCTTGAAAAATCATGATTTTTTGTGAAAAAAACAATCAGGTGAATACAAACATCTGGACGTTGCTTCTATGCCAGACTTTTCTAACTGACCTCGTATGAGCTGGATGGGTACTGTATTTTTGGGAATGCACTGGTGGCAAATATAAGGTGGAACGTGACGGGTAGATAGGCCAGGTATTTAGCTATGGTCCAGTTCTGATGGTGAAGGACTTCTTGGTTGATTAGGTCATTGAAACAGAGCCACTCATTGGCTAGGTTGACCTGAAATGTTGAAAAGTAACCAATGAATTCACAAGGTTTAATTTCAATCAAAAGTCAATACTAAATCTAACCACATTACTGCAAGTTTACACCTAATGCAAAAACATGCTGTGCAAACAAGAGGTAGCAGTTTGTAATAAAAGAAACTTAAAACAATTGGGACGGGTGACGATCTAGAGGCAGAGTGGTAGTAATGGTAGAAAATACTCATCTCAATCTAAGGACTGTGGGTTCAAATACCTCCAAATAACACAGTCCGACATTGAAGTCAGGTTTCTGTTCACTCAACTGGGTCTTAATATGCTAAATGAATATATGTATGCCTGATTGCGTGTGGCAGAGACCAAAATCGTCATTGTAACATTAATTACACACACAGACAATATCTTCTGTCTGCTGATGATTGTCTGAGAAATTTGAAAATGATGCAGAATATGGTAACTCTCCATCTATTTCAAATAAAAACAGACGCCCAAATTGCCATTTTGCAGTTTTCCAAAGGCTCATAACTTTACTGTAAACAATGGAAAATTTACCAATTTCTTTTGTAACATCTACACTGCGCACACCATATCAGTAATAGACTAAGAGCTTCTTAATCGTTATTTTGTGGAGAAATTCGTCGAAACAGATTTTCATTTATTGGCCACATTGTGTGCTAAACAACTGAGGAATTACTTTACTGTACTTCTGCTTATTAGACACTTCAATAGGAAGAATTTATATGATGATCATGTTTCATAGCTGCAAGCCTCACCCCTTCCAACCGCGGGTCCTTGAACTTCATCTCCAGGTAGTTCTCATACAATCCCTGTACTAATTTTTCATTGTCGTCCGTTTCATGCACCGTCTGGAGAACATTGTGAAACCTGGAAAAAATGTTAGCCATCAGTTCGCGTCATCTAAAGAATGCACCCCTTCGACCTTTTTACGGCGATGAAAACTTAATGTGAGAGCGTCTCAGAGTGGAGACCTTGGTGATTAGACAATTTGTTTCACCTGCTTTGATGCCTCCTTTTCATCCATAACTTGTACATCTCTTTATCCATAAAAGGTCAATATGACAAGAAGGGGGACCTTGTTCTATGACAAACATGAAATTCTCATGCCATAGAATCTCCTGAAGAACAAAAGTGTGCACCTTACAACATCGTGTAACAACAGTGGTGAATACCAAGATATGCTATCTAGCGCTCTCTGAACTTAACTATAAAGCGCCTGATGAAATGGTAATTCCTTTCATGACTCGCAAGTTTTTTCATATCGCTCCCCTCCAATAATTCCGTAGCCTCCAACTATCTCTCGGTGATGTTTCAACATTAAAGGGATTTGGTCAAGAGATGGCTAAAACCCTAGCTTCAGCCAGGTTAGGTCTCAAAACATGTACACGGCAATCAACCTGCCACTTGACAGCACTCTACATTCTTGGAAGAATCCTAGGACTTGACATAATGATTGAAATATGCACATTCACAGATATGAAAACCTCATAGCAGCCAAAATGACTGCCCCAAGTCAAACTTTGTGTACGTGCCCTCATACATCTAAGAAATAAACCAAACTTAAACTCTCCTCTTTTTTAATACTCGTGAAAATATCTCATGTGCAGGTTGCTAAAAGTTACAACTTGGTGTTCCTACTATCACATAGCACAACTTCAAGAATAGACTGCTATTTTGAATTCAGGAGGCAAGAATAACAGTCAAACACCTCTTGGTACTTGCCAATGGAGTTTGAATTTGTCTTGAAAGACTACTTCTGCAGGGTTAGAACTTAAAATCTCACAATCCTGTCTTTGCTTCTTAGATTTGAAACCAACATTTTCAAAACTACTTAAAACAAATAAATTCAAGTATTTTTGAGTATCTTGTTTTCAAATCTATACACAAATTTGATAAATTTGAACCCTCGGCTGCAACTGCATGACTATTGTACAATGCGTTAAATCTTTGCTGTAGTGTGTATTAGGTTACATGAAAAAATAACTCGAATATCCAAATTTCCAATTGAAACAAAACTAAATTGTCTTTTGACGATTTCACCCAGCTATTTTGGCACCACTACACTAATTGCCCAAGGCCTTATGCAGGTAAAAAAGCATTCTCAACAAGCCACAGAGAGTCTTGTGGTTAGAAGTGGAAAGGCCTTTTTATTCGACCCGTTGGAAACGGTTCGGCGATCACTAGGAAAATTAGCCAACCGGTCTCCTAAAACAGACCACCAGCAGACAGCACTGTCGATTGCAGTCTGTGTTACACACTGTTACTGCCGACTATTGCCAACTAACCCTCTACAGAACCCGAGTATGAAGGGGGCCTGTTGTTAGCCAAAGACCCACACGGCTGTTAACATTTTGAATATGCAATGTGTTATCTCCGCCATTCAACAATTCTGTCCACGAAATTCTGTTTCTGTATCATTTTCAAACAAAGGCGGTCAGCACCCCCATTTGTTAGTAATGGGATTGTGTTACAGGTCATAGTCATATTGTAAAGAGACAAGACAAACAATGCTACGAATGTAAACAAAACGCTCTCACCATCAAGCTCTGGCAAAAACACAACTGCTGCCAGGAAGCCTGCAATGTGTACCCAACAGTCCATATAAAAACCATTGTCTCAAAAAGTTAAAGAAAAAAGCAGTCACTCAATGAACAGCATTATTGTTTTAATTGGGAAATATGATCAGCTGTATATTAAATCTTTCTAAAATAGATTCCAGACACAAAAGAAGGCAGCACTTACTGTGACTCTAAATTGTGCCTGAAACTCACAATGCACAAGAAATGGACTGATTGGTTTACAATTAAATACTTTTAATCATTCAATTTCTTTCATTCAACAAATGGATAGACTATCAATTGAAGGTGATACCATTTACTAATTAAAAATTAGTACAAAAGTAACCCTACATTCAATATAGTTAGCTGAAATATTCTTATGTCAAACATTTCACACGTTTGTATGGAGTCAACGTTGTTAATAGCCGAGATCCTTCCCCACAGCATTCTTAGAGACATAGCATACTTACAAACAGCACAACAAATTCATATGTCATATCTAAATGAAACAATGGTTGTCACAACAATATCATCTACACGTTAAAAGCTGACACCCGGAAATGACGCTTTTCAAGAGTCAAAAGCTTTCTTTAATTCATTTCTGTCCGATCCACAGGAAGTTAAGGTTGTTTATCATTTCATACAAAGTGACTTACGCTGTGGCTGGTCTTTATGATAATTGTGAAATCACACACTTGATAAGTCACTAAGTATCACGGACTAAAAATCATTAAAGTCACGCCGATTCCATTAATTTAAATCGCACCAGTCACAAATTTCTAACCAGATTCTTCATCTATGCGTAGCACACCAAAATCTATGTCATCGTCTTGCTCAAAATCACCACCCGTCGTCTCTAAACCAAGCTCTTGACCTAATTCGCGCATTCTTCTCCACTTCAATGAGAGAAATTCGTTGAACATGTGTTGAAGGCCTTCTGTGGTCACGATCTGTATGCGTAAACTGTATCGTAAAGCTTTACAATTCGTCTTCATCGTGCGCCTAAATCTTGTCTCCAACAACTCCAAGTGTTGGTTTAGTAGTTTAGCCTGCTGACAAGCTTTTTCGTACATCCACTTTTCGCGGTCATATTCCGCCATCTTTGGGTTGTCGGCAAGTTCAGGACAGAAGAGATCACACGACGGAAGAAAACTCACCCCCCTAGACATATCCTGTTCAACTTTCACTATTTCAAATGTCTTCAACCACCCCAACCTGGTTTCAACTGCAGGCCAGTGCAGTATCAAATGCTTCTAATTGCTAATGCCTCTTTTAAAGCTCCTAATAGACCCACACAAACTGAACAAGAAGCACCGTAATCCTCCAGATGAAAGCCTATGTACCACACACTCCACAATCAACCTATCGCCAGACTTTTGAGTGACAGCTTAACTGACCAATCAGAACACAGCATGCTCGACACACCTTCATATCCAAGCCGCCACTTTACCCGACAAACAACACGTTGCTGGGTAAAACTTATTGTTTGTTTGTCGATATTTCGCAAGGGGACAGAGCTTGCGATAGGTCAATTCCAATATGTCCACTTTTAAGCGGCTACGCTCGGCTTACCATCCCATTTTACAAGTGTAAGAAAAAAAAAGCTGAGTCATCCTACTGAGCTATTCTGCTTGATCACTCCACTCTAAATGATAAGCACCTTACTACATTGCCTGAAATCCACCAATCTTTTATTTTCTATTTGACTCTTTCACGCTAAGTCAATGCAGCTCCCATGGCATTAACCTGAGCGGCCTTTCCTGTACGCAACCAACCCAGATCGAGCTTCTCAATTTTATTTTAGTTTTTAAGCACCAATGCTCAGCTCATGCCTGCTCCCCTCACTTTTGGGTGTTCTGGGCAATAACCAAGATTAATACAGTAGGTTGATAAAAGAACCCAGCTAATAACACCCAAATGGGTATATTTCACACTTAATGATCACTGGCCATAAGCAGGTATGTCAATCATCCTAGGACTCAACTAGTCATGTCAAGTTATTCACACCTCTGTGCCTAACAATAGCACACCTGGGACAGGACTGCATTATACTTGCTGACATGTCTGTCAACAAGTGGACCCAACAACTAACAAGGTAAGAAAATCTGGTCTATTTTAAAAGCAAAATATTTCACGTTGTTAAACATTGCAGCTGCACCAAAAGATATGAGCTGATCACAGATTTTTTATCTATGTAATCATTTCATAATATAAGTTTTAGAAGTAATTGTTCCAGAGCAAATTTTGAGAAGACAGATTATGGATACAGAGGTGCTGCATATTCAGAAGAAGTGCAGCTCTTCTTTGAAACACCCAGCATTACACCCATGAGGCACATGATCTATGCTTGGCTTGAACAGCCAAACAAAGGTCAAGAAAAAAATAAAATATTGTACAAACTGACTCGCCAATCTCAAGAGAACTCACAATAGGACAAGGGGAAAAAACAATACTTTAAGGATGGCCTTATCAAATGGCGTTTTTGTACACCAGAAATTTAACCAATATTTCAACCTCATTTGTCGTTGCAAAAGAATTAGTTCATTGTTCAATGGCAAGAAGATGTAGTTTGTGTGCTTACTTATAATCAAGTTCCTTGGCCATGTTTATGCCCAGTGACGATCAAGCCAAACTTTTACCTGTTAATGTATTTTTTTCTGCACAGAGTTATCCGTTCGTCTAAATTTCACTTATTTTACATTTAAAATGTGAAATAATAAATTCAACATTCAGTAAAAAGAAAATTGAAACAAAGCAATTTATTCACAATTATAAAAGGAAAATAGCAATAAAGTAATATGCAAAACCGTATTGACGAGTATGTGCAGCCAAATATCTACAAAATTATAAAAATCAACTTGGTAAAAAGTATTTCTGAAACTAGATAGCCTGTAGAAGGTGATTTTTGACTTTACGCCAATATAACATCGATTGGGTCACGTGACCATGTCTTTTTAGTAAAACCAGAAAGGCCCATTCACAACAAAACAAAAAGTGTCAATTACATGACCAAATTGCAATTAATATAGATGTCCAAGGTGAAACTTCAAAAACGTTTATCATTGTCTCAAATACCATCCCATTTTATGCAACTTTTTTATTTCTCCATAAAAACCTCGAGTCCTTTTTTGATAGCCCCTTCCGCAAAAGAGCGTCACTTTAAAAACAATTCTCCAACTTGGAGAGCAATGCACGAAGCATAGTATCTGAAAGTTTCACTTGAATCCCCTCGGCCATTACTGAGATATGATGTTTAAAGTTAACCAAGTTTGGCCATTTTCTTGGGTCCAACAAAACCTTAACATGCCTAATAAAGTGAGGGAAAGCAAACCAACACCAACACAGCTTTGTTAATTTTGCCTGTCCTCATGCAATGACACAATAGCAGCTGCCACCTAGTGTGAAAGGATTAACTTTCATAATCCACTGAGACTGACATGTGCTGTTGCTTATTCATAGAGATCTATTCATTAGTGAGTCTGTCTCAGTGTGATGCCTTCAACTTACCACTGAAGAATGGTGGCATTTGGTTTTCTGCCATAGCCTGAATGACTGGAAGTCATTTGAATGGGACTGTTTGATTGGGCCATATCAGAGTGAGGTTCCATGACACAACCAATCATATTCACTCCTACACTGGCCACACTATAAAGCATGATAGAATGATGTTGGCTACAGTCTGCATGTACAAGTTATCTTTGCATGTCATGGAGAGTCGTGCAGAGGCCCGTTTGCACTACCTGCGAACAACGTGCATCCGAGCCTGCCACCAGATTGGTCTCCTTGACAGAGAGCTTGATGCACTTGAAGTTCGAATGTTCCGCGCTCGTATCGCAAACTTAAGACATTTCATATACAACTACCGCATTCGTATGCTTGTCACGAAGGGAGTTAGACAAATGTTTTTGGAGTATGCGTACAGACAGCTGGTGAATTTGAAAGTGATGAAGACCGAACTGGGACAGTCAGAGGATGAAGAAATGAGCATCATTGACCACCATCTGGACAGACTGTCCATGGAATGATGATGCAGGAACTACAACGGCCTTTATAAAGGCCACCTACATCTGGAAAGAGCTGTTTCACCAGAAATGTTTTAACAACCCTAAAATCTCACCAATTCTGGACATTAACCTTTTTATTTTTAAAGATTTTCAGACTTTGTTGCGAGTGCCTGCAATTTTTTGAAATAATCTCTGATGGTAGCTTTCATACAGAACTAACAAGGTAAAACATTAATTTAGTGCAACATCTCTTTAATAAAAAATAAAACTTCACTGGTCTGCCATATTGCGTCCTAAATCGGTGAAAATTTCCTGTTTACGGATTTTTTCATAAACTACAAGTTACTGCAAGTTTGGTTTGCATGCCGCCTGTTGACCACATCACATGACCAAACAAGAAGGTTTCTGCCCAAACCATGACTTGAGCCCGGGACCTGCTAAATGTGCATGTCTATATAATTATGAGTTATATTACTTGTAAATGTTCAAGACAGTGTTGTTATTGTTAGAACAAGAAGTACTTGTACTATTTTACTCTAGAACAACTACCTTTTTAGCACCAGCAGTGGTAAAACAATCTTGATGAAAAGAATATATTAAGATCTGCTGAGAAGAGTAGCACGTTTATTTCAAAGGAAACATACAATGGGAGTCTTTCAGGAAGCAATGGGGTAGATTACGCAAGACGGGTGACTTATATCTACATCTACATCTAGCTGTGTTTACTTGATATATTTCACTATTGGCCAACATCAGCATTTATATGTTTACTATTAATATCTAATTAACACAAACTAAGTGCTGATTACATGATTGTCCAAATCTCATGTGAAAAAGGTGAAATGACGCTCATGGGATGTATGATATAACAGTTGACTGTAAACAGTAACTGCACAGATATTGAGTCCTCAGTGGCTCAGTGATAAGAGCACTAGACTGGCAATCTAGAGGCCTGTGGTTCGATTCCCAGTTGGGGCTCCTGATTTTTATTGTTTTATTTGACGAATTTCACTATTGGCTAACAACAACGTCTACATATTAGCTGTACCTGTAATTACTTCATTTTCACAGCAAGTGAAATAGGGAACAGACTGCCTACATGAAAACTGTTTTACAACTAATGTGAAAAAACAAGAGTCATTTAAACAACAGTTATGAAGTGCTTCTAGAAGCCACAAGCATCCGGTCCCTTGTGATTGATCGCCATGTTGCTATTTGAAAGTGTCTCATTGTTTCATTTGTTCGTATCATCTAAATATGGAAAATCAGTTTTACTTGAATTTCATGTGGCAGTCATGTCATTTTATTTTTACATTAATTTGTACACGTCTGTTTCTATTAGTTGTGCATTAAAGTTTTTTATATCATAATACATTGTAACTTTAGTCAAACTGTTTTCAATCAATCAAATCAAACCCACAGGAGTTATTGTATGACAACTTCAGGCAAAAATGCAAAACACGACACATCACAGAATTTATGGCACACAGCTTGTTTATATGAATGGATGGACATCCAAGAGTTTCAATCCAAAGCAAGCCAATACATGGATAACTAGACCATCCAAATATTCGGGCTATTTATATAGTGTTGGCAAATGTAAATTTTGACATTTTCTTTGGATCGCTGGAAAGATTTTGGAAATTTCATAATCACAACCAGCGTAGTTCTAACTGTGTGAGATTAACAATGTCAAATGCACCATTTTGTTCATAGTGAATGGAAACAAGTAAACTTTGCACATAGTTTTCAAGAGTTTGCATTAAAATATATAGTGCACAAATAAAAAGATCTAAATCATCTCTTACTAATGCATAAGAAAATTCATGGATAGTTTCTTTATTTTGATAAAAAATGCTATCCAACATGGTGACCTAACCTGAACAGCGCTATGGCTGAACACATTGACTTGTATCCCTGATCTCAAACATCTCAAAACTGATGACAGGAATCATTAACCAGACTTTTTTGAATACAAGAATATTGATCCGATATCACCTGCAAACAGTGACTTATCTTACTAAATATCGCTGCAGAACACAAAAGGAAAACACTGTTGTAGTTGAATAAAAGTTACAAATTGAACTAAATGTTCAAATTCTGAGATGTACATTATATGAAGCTTTGATCAACTCTTTTCTCGTGCGATAAATTAAGATCGTTTTATTTGAATTCCTGGTATCCCGCATACGTTCAATGAAGTCACCTATAGTCAAGATATCTGACTCATAATTTAGGGCCTGGAGTATTTTTTTTGGAAGAATACTGATGCAGGGCGACACAATTTTTGCTCGACTTGGACAGTTGCTATTCTCTAGCAGAAAGAGCATGACGGCCAGATAAAGGGCCTGAGCTGCGGGCTTGAAACGTCATACTCAACTAACTGAATGTCTAACAGTAAGCAGTTTTTCTTGTTTTTTACCAACAAACTTCTACTTGTGAGGATTATCTTTCATTGGCTTCAATTTGCACACTGGCTACAGTTATATATTGATATATCAGAAACTTCACTGAATACATGACTGTACTTTTTGTTTGACAGCTTAATACAGACTTGTTTGTAGGGTCTAATCAATTGCTTAAAAGTTACGAGCAAGACTGTTTGCATCAATGAAGGGCTGTTACCAAACTATACTCATATATCAGAGCATATATACTATATTAAGTCCTTTTAAGTCGGTTTAAAACTGATATAATCCAAATGAACGCCCCAGGTTTGTTTGTGGAAAACTTTACTCAGTACAACGTCTTTGGTGAAATTGTCAAAACAGGGTTCAGATTCTTATAAACTTTCACAACATTCACTGACCTCGCTGTTAACGATGTGTTATTTTGGTTCCACGCAGCTAAATCTTCGTCGAGCAACACGCCATCTTTAGGCCTATCGTGTGGGTTTACAAATCGCTGTCTGAAAGCAAAGTAAAAGTCAATGCACTGCTACAGCTTTAAAATCACCGTTTTACTCAGAAGTAACTGTTGCTACTAACCGTCCAACATGCAGAATGTACCAGTACATTTTGAACCACCTATGGACTCGCCTTCAGCCAGGTATGGCCAATTAGAACATTTACAGCTGTAAACTGATACCGAATTGTTCCTTACTCAGATTAGAAATTTTATAACATTACTTCAGGCCACACTCGGCATACAGAATGTCACAGCCAGTGAAATCAACTTATTCAGCTCAGTAAAGAGCAAAAAAATGAAATATTAGTTATTCCTAAACTAAGAAATAACATCTTATCTTAGTGGCGAACAAGTCACCACTTTTATAGTAAGTAAGTAAGTAAGAAATTTTTTATTATAGTGACATGTGTTCAAATGAATTTAAACAATGAATATGTTACAAACACTAGGAACACCCAGCCCTCCACGGGGCTTATAAGTCACTTTAGATACATGATGCAAAAAAGAAAAGGCAAGTGTACACGCAATGTAAGAGGACTAGAAAGAGAAGACCGAGATAAAAGTGATCATAAATAAAATAATTTTTCCTTACTTAAAAAATATTTTTGATGAAAACTGAAGTTTTTCTAATAACATCTTTTTGCATGATTGTAATTAATTTACTTTCACAGCTTTCTGCACGGAATCGTGGATATTTAATCTCAACTTGACAATAAAAGGTGTTTCTGGCATCTATGAAAAACGGACACTCAAACAGAAAATGTACTTCAGTTTCGACCTGACCAGTGTGACAAAGACAGCAAATTCTGTCATCAAAATCTAGAGAACGAAAACGCCCAACCTCAACCAATAGCTGTAGGGTTCCGGTTCTAATTTGAGCAAGAATTGACCTACTAAGCCGAGTTAAGTCTAAATGCACGTAAGGCTCAACTTCAAAGACATTCTTCATCAAAACATAGGTTCTTAACTTTCAACTGGTTTCGAACAGCTTTCAAACAACCACCTATTACAGGCTAAATCATGCAAAGTATTCTTACAGTGAGACAGATTAACTGAGCGTAAGTCATGAAAACAATCCGAAATCCCTAAATCTTCAAAAATGCTCAAGACCAATTATTAGTACAAGTAGTGTAGACCCACCAAAATATTCGGTATGTTAGTCTATCATCCTCGAAATTAATAATACGATTCCACATTCTCAAAAGCTCAATTTTCCACCTAACACTGGGGAATTCCCACCCCATGTCACCCATAACAGCATGATTAGGAGCGAATTTGTGAATGCGCAAGAAAAATCGCGCGGCTCTATTCTGAATGACATCATAATCCTGTAGACTAGAGCCTCCTCAGACACCTACGCAATAATCTCTAACAGGCACAACACAAGCATTCAATAATGTAGTGAACGTTCTGTATCTCATATTTTTATTATAAGAGGAAGTGTAGTAGTCACTTACAGGGGTCCCGTGGTTTGAGAACCAGTTTTCTCCACTAAATAACGGGCATCAAACTGGTTCTCAAAATGCGCGACCCCTGTTAGTGAATATTGCCAGAGTAAGTGCCTTAAATCAAGTTATTTTGTCTTCGGAAAGGGATTTATAGGCGACCAATCCTTTAACCTGCATGTATTTTTGTTGTCAGTCTGGATCCAAGCTTGTACTGAGTTTAAGGTACCTTTTTAGTCTGGGCATGTGGAATATTTCTTGCCAAATCGAGTACAAGCTCTTGTGGCCATCTTTCTGTCCAATGCTTAGAGACTGGAATGTGGCTGCACTCAAGTCACGATCTTGGTTCTTTAAAAACTGGAAAATGAATATTCAAACAAATCTTTGATATAGTACATGGATACACAATGCCTTGAAAGTATCGAATCAGTTTCAAGTTAATGTATCATGACGATAATCCGTTTCAGTTTTGCATCTAAGTATTACTACTTAAAGTACCTTTAAAGCGAACTGGTGTTTACAACAAGATCTTGGATTTTGAAATACAACTTTTTTAATTACTGTATGATTATCTGGAGAACGTGACATTGTTTTTCATGGCTATTTCAGCGAAAACTGATGTGTGCGCACAAGAGCACAGATTTGTTGGATACACTGGACTCTTGTAATACAAAATCAGGCAGGCAATAGTTTGCATTGTAAGCTGACAGTTGAGATTTTGGATAGATGCTACCAGTTTATTCGTATTTCAGCGCTCAACAAAGGTGAAATTGTCCAATTGAAAATATGAGTGACGGTATATTTGCCACTTGTATTGGGCTCATAAAAAATAGTAACCGTACAAGTGAAGTCAATTTTCTACTCGATCGTGTATTACTTTTTCTACTAACACATTCAAGCACTTACTCACTCATGCCAAGCCCTGCATTTATGATTAACTAAACCTCTGCCTGCTTGAAATGCTGCTAAAATGAAGTGATCTGTGCAGATTGTATAACTACGTCTGCTGGCAAAGCCACTCGGTATGACTGCTATCCCACAATTCTTTGAGCAAATGATGTCTTTCGATATCCACAAAAAGATGAATGTTAATCATATGCAGATTCACAACAGAGCCACCTGTTGAGTGAATGGACATGGCCCTAAGCATTTAGATATTAAATATTCTTTCACAGCTCGGAGTCGAGGCATACGATAGCTACAAAAAGAAATTGCAGACCATCTCACCTGTAATGTATTGAGACACGAGCGTATATCATTGTCTGTCTTCTGACACAGCTGCATCAGAGCCGTCAAGTCACATCGGATAGCTTCCCGTCGAGATATCTAAAAAAAATAATAATCAAAAAGTTCAATAGTTGTTGCTTTCACTAAATTATGGCAAACATTCAGTGCCGATGACAGGAAAATAAAATAGCAACATTTCATAAATTACAGCAGTGAATGTTGGGCATCACTCACTGTTTACAGCCCATTTGTTACTGTGGAAACAGAAATTCAAATATTAAATTTAACAAACCAAACACAAATTCTGCTAACTTCAAAAAAATTTGATACCCTGTTGAAAGGGCATCATTTGAAAACGTTCTCAGTGCGTGACAGGTAAGGGTGTGGTTAAGAGGACAAGCTACTGCAAACTTTCATTAATATTTCCATCAGCAAATCTGAATTATGTCAGTAATTCTGGAATAGTTTAACCTCATCAGTGATGAGGGTAATGAACATTTTCTAGTATAAGTCTAAGCTCAAGGAGCCAAGGGACAATTAGTGTAATACTCAATGTCTGCCAGTGAACACAGGACTTGAAATTCAGGGCCCACATTATCAATAACTTTATTAGTCCTATTTATTTATTTCATGTCATAAATACACTTTGCGAACATATCTAGAAAGCCCAGCTCACTAGGTGTCACTCACATCATAGAGTCGCGAGGCCAGTTTGGTCGGTTGTGTTGGAGGGAAGTGAAACAACATGGCTAGCTGACGGAGTGGGCGCAAGGCAGGCACATACCTGTGTACAAAGACAAGGGTGAAAATTCATAGATGGATGGTTACTGCTTCAAATATTTCACACAACAAAATGGTCAGGATAACTATTTTTTGCTATTATTTGGAGGTCGACGTCGTGCTACAACAATCGCAAGAGTTGTTTTATGATGTAAGTTACAAACCATCAGTTCGCAAGCATGTTTAAGTCTGGTCTGTACGCCACCTGTTGGCCACATCACATGACCTAATGATCACAAGTCTGGTCCTGGGTTCGAGTCCTGGTTGGGACAAACATCTTTTCCGATTTATATTCATCAAGTCTCGTGATGTGGCCAACAGACCAGATTTCAAAATGTTTGCGAGCTATATCATATTTCCACCCCAGTTCAGGATTTACATAATTCACAAACCATCAGTTTTATTTTCTCTGATATATTTGACACAATAAAGTCCAAATGCCCTCCATATTGCCTGCTAAGTGGGAGAAAATTACCATATATATCATATTGTAATGAATATAATAATCAGACTCAGAGAGAAATGCTAAAATATTCCAGGAAGCACAAAAACAGGCAAATGGAATTGTAATTCCTTTTCTTCGTCCAAAAGAGTAGCTGAAAGGAAAAATATATAACACTACAACTTCATGCAAACATTGCTTCATTTTCTATTCATTATACAAATCTCAGAGAAAAATGTTCATTCAACTAAACAATAATATGTACTAGTCGTTGATTTGTGTGCACTGCGAACATGCAACGATGCAGTTAATGTTTTGCAGAAATTCACATAAAAATTTTTAGACAAAATTTACCACATTACCATGGAAACCACTTACTGGTCGTTACATATGCATATGATTGGCCGGAGCAGGATGCCACCATCTTTCTTTTTCTTCTTTCCTGCTGTGTCTCCACTTCTCTTGATAGTGTTTATTAAGATGTTGATTGCAGCCTGAACTCAGAGAAAACAAGAGGAAATATACTAGCCACACACCAAATCACCAGCAGTTCTCTCTCTGATTCTGTGGTGCTTACCCACAATGCTGTGCAACGGTAGGACACGCTGTTGTGCTGATCATTATCTTACAACACAATTTGTTCACAATTCATTCTAATGTCAAAAAAGTTCTTTGCGGCACAGCGAGTTACCATGCTGGCGTAAAAAAAATTGAAAAGCTGAGAGGAGCATGGTAATCCTTCTTCACTTATCCGACTCAGCTCAGAATTGTGTTAGTGACCTGACCTTTTTGGAACTAGGTCAATCACACAATGTAATTTTCTACCACTGCAACAGGAGCATTGAATTCAAGAAGTGGGAATCTTAACAAAACATGGCCAGTAAACCAAAATTGCTGATACTTAGCAGTGTACAGTTCTGAGTTTAATTAAATCTAGGAATTCATGAAGAGACCAAGAAATGAACAACGACCACAGATTTTCCATCAATAATAATAGACCTTAGAAAGAGGGACAGAGTTTCAGTAGGCAAAAATGAAAACACGGCTCAAAGTTCACAGCATACTTGTTGTAAGAACCAATAATCACACATTCATCATTTTAACTAAAATTTCATGAACAAATTACTGTCACACCAACATTGTAATAATAATTTAAAATAACCTTCAGCTATTATAAAATACTACATCGCTGATATTTGTCGGCAGAAAACGTGAAGCAGAAACCACAAGGCTTTTCAAACATGGCTCAAAATTTTTTTCTATGGTTCTGAACTGGGCTTGAATGCGAGTAGAGAAAACATTGGATGGGGCATATCACAGAGCATAGTGATTACAGTATAGAGAGCTAATTTCCATAAAACATCCACTGTTTTTCCCAGCTGTACATTAGCCTTTGGCTAAAGCATATTTTTTTAATTTTATCCTCTATAAATAAAGTTTCTTATTATTATAATTATTATCATTGTTTGCTTGCCTGCGGAGCTCCGTCAATCTCGTCAATGACTAGACAGTTGGGCCGTCTCTCTGAATCCAGAAACGCCTTGTATTGTGTCGCGGAATCGATTTTGTTTTTGAACGCCTCCACCGATCTGTCATCACTGAAAGTGACAGTAACAACTCACGAGTATAATTCAAGAAATCAAAGACGTATTTAACAGATTAGAAAAAAATACACTTCCTGTTCATTAATGTTTTTGCGAATAACTTCAAGTGAATAGAATTATTCGTTACTATATATGTTCAGGAAAACAATTAGGAAATCCATTTGTGAATATAAGTTTACTTAGTATTTATGTAATTCAATGAAGCAGCTTCCTACAGTACATTTAATAGCAATGTGCCCACTCACCTGGCATTCATCTCAACCACTTGATACCCAGCATGCTTCGCAATAACATGCGCCAGAGTTGTCTTACCCAGACCTGGTTGTCCAGACAGCAGGGCCACCTATTGAGAAACAGAGAAAGCAAAGTCACAAGATAAGTAATGCCAGACTGTTGTAATCAACCGCATCCAGTCAAATAAACCTTCCAATGACAATCAGCCAGGTGCGACAGAAAAAGACCACATTGACTCAGAGTCAGCCAATAATAGGGACCACCAGCGGGTGGGTACACACAAACCTAAACCCTACTAACCACCCCCTCTCCCCAACGCACCTTGTAATGCGGCCTGTCGAACTGGTCCAACTCTTCCATCAGCTCCGCTTGCTTCTTCTGGAACTGATTCTTGTTGCCTTCTTTCTTCGCCTCCTTCACTTTTTTGTCTTTCTTGTCTTTGCCAAACACAACATAGTCCCACTGTTTTAGCCAACCCAACAGGGTTCGGTTGGTGCTCTAGATGATAAAATGGAACGATCGCTACTTATGACACTTCAGGCTACATTTAACACCACGCACCGCAGAGCGAAAACTAATCACTCTAGTTTACTACTCCCTTCACACCTACAGTCCAGGTACTTGGCAACGATGTCATCTATCGTCAAATCTTATATTAGAAATCAATAGATAAATGAATAATGTTTAGTGCAAACCACACCTAGACAACATATAATTTCACTGTAACAACAGCTAGTTTATCTGACTAAACATGCACATGCGCCTATCTCAAAAATTATGCGTTTTTTCCAAAAGATAATTTTCTCAAGTTTCTTCTACAGTCTCCTGTGCCTGTGGTGCACATACGACAATCCTTTGAGCATGGGTTTTCCTCTGTGTCTTTCGTCTAATCTCTACACTTTTCATATAAGCAGTTAATAGTGCGTCGAACTCCAAATATCGACTAAATCCGCACATACCATACATCGAAAATGAATAACAAAGGCTCGCCAAAAATCCCAGTTACAGCGTAACGCTCCTGCCTCATAAACTTTCCAGTAAAATTTGTCAGTCACTCATGGCAGAATCCTACAAGTTTTCCTACCTCATCACTGAGCAGTTCTGTGTATCCCTTGGGGGTGTACTTTGTCACCCATAAGTTCTGTTCATACTCCTTCTCCATATCTTTTCCTTCGCCGCCATCATCCTCCAAACCAGTCTCCATATCAAACTCCCTTGAAAAACAACAATCAGTTATTGGATAAACAAAAAGAACTAGACACATCAATGGTGGATACTATCACACAAAGCTCAAGTTAATCTGTACATTCTACACTGTCTCGTACAGGTCACGTCCAAGGGGTTTAAATAAATATGGTACGGTAAAATCTCACCAATTTGGGACACACATTATGGTCGACAAATGAAATTTTACTTTCTCATTCTTCCAAATATGTGACGCACCAAACTAAAGGTTTTCCATGTTCATTTCCTGTACCTATCATCAAATGATGCAAAACTGTGCACATTCACAACAATGTTAGTATCCCTCAAAGAAAGAGAAAAGGTCAATTTTAGTAGTTTTTACCCAAAATTGTTGAGATGTTACCGTAGTAACAAGTATGAACTGCATTTGAAAAAATTGCAGACTTTTTTCAGGATAGAAGTTTTTAAAAACACTAATTAGATTTCTACAAAAAAGAAGAGCAGAATGAAAGATGAAGAAAGCGTTCAAAAATAAACATTTTCTTAATATTTTTGTTTCAGTTCTGAAATTTGTCATCCGTATTGCACTGAGAATCCAAATATATCTTCATTCAAGCATTCCACACTACACTGAATTCAACACACCTGTCTAACATTGCTGTTATCCTTTCTGACTCGGCAATAATCTTGTCTTGTTTCTGCACAAAAATGAGAGAATTAAACAAACAATGCACAGATTAACCAAACGAGAAACAGTAACAATCAAGCATCTTTCACTGGCGATAATAACTTGGCCAAAACTACAGCAATTCAACCAAAAAAGTCGACCAATGTGCTTGGTGCCATCTTGAAGCACTATTGACAAGCGTATTTCAAGAATGCTTAAAATGCACCACGAAAATTAAAACCAGACATGTCTGGTTCTCAAAGTTTACAACAACACTCTGTCTGGTAACCGTGTTCTTATGGTGTTGTTAAAGCGATCGCTAGTTTAGCTGAAAAATACATCAAGATGCAGTAGTTTTCAAAATATAGTGGACAGACTTGGATAAACTTCTTGCCAGAATTACTCGACAGTTCTGTCGAACTTTTGTTGAAATACCATTTTTCTTTTTTGTTCAGAGTTTAATGTGGAGTTACTACACCTCCTTGCCGCTAACGGTTTGTTTATGAATGGACTCCTGCAGAAAGTTGTCACGATTTTGACTAGTCGACACTGTTGATATTGTGGAAGAACTGAAACAGATTTTATTGAAGAGAAATTGATATTTAGTGGCAGTTTCGTGGGCCGAAATTTTGTTGAATTTCAATGGTGTCCAGTTTATTTTGAAAAGTACTGTACAAAAACAACAAAGTAGCTTTCACTTACCAGTTTCATAGCTTCCAGTTTTAAGTCATCAAAGGGTACTCCTAAAAGATGTGAAACGCGGTCTCGCCTCACAGACTCGTCAACCTGAATTAATCACATAAATGAAGACACAAGTAGTAAGGCTAATTAATACTACACGTTAGATAACATTTACAAACATCTGAAACAGACATTACAAAAACCTGCTCAGCTAAAGTGACCAATTTTTGTTTCAGAACAATTGCCAACATGATTTGGTCTCAAACTGTTCCCAAGTTGGTCAAAGTGAGGTGTTTTCGGGGATTCAAAAGTCAGGACTGACAACGAAAACCTTGTGGCAAAAATCAGGTGGCAAAATGTATTTTTGGCAATGAAACTAAAAGGCTTAGTTGCAATATTGTTTTGTTATCTGTGTAACACATGACTATATTTATTGACCGTTGTGTGGGATAGTAAAATTGAGACTTTAAGGTTTCAAATAAATTACATAATACGTAAAGAACTGACCATTCATTATTGCTTGAGATCAAACTATACATGCTGGCTTGTCACGCTGTGTCATTTCATGCACTGACCATGGTGCCAATGAATAATGAACTGTCAGTCCTTAGCAATGATCTCCACACTCAAAAATTCTAACAGGTCGCGTTTACAACAGCTTTGAAAATTTAAGATAGCGTGCAGCACGTGCATACTATAGCAAACACACAAAAATGATAAATTTTGTTCAAAATGACAAATCATTTGTGTCGCGTGCTATTTAAACAGGTCAGAGGCAATATCAAAAAGGTCACGACAACTTGTTAAAACAGGTCAAAGAGAACCTACTTAGTAAACTCAGAAATTCCTTCTCATCTGATGAGTAAGTAACAAGTTGAGACCAAATTTTATGTAGCAAGAGCTCTTAATTTTCTCCTTATACGTAACGTGGGTATACGGTTGCTTTATTAAGCAATGTGCAGTGTCGTAGTCACAGATGCTGCACAGAGAAGACTGCTAGATCGCACATCCCTTTCATAATGTATCACCTCCGTTGTCTTCAAAACAAACACATGCCTGTAGTTTAAACAATATCGGTCACGTCAAAAATGTTTTGTATTTGAGTCTTACACAAACTTAGAGGGTCGACAACAGCCAAGTCTTACATTGTTCTTGAACTCGTCATCATTCTTCAAGCCCATATACACTCGCTGACCTTCACCATCAGTCGCGCTGATGTATTCGCCATCGGGGATGCGCGTCAGCACTCGAGGTCGCTCAAAATCATAGTCTGCAACAAATAACATGACAAAAGAATGTATCTTTAGCTCAGATACAATGCCTCTTGGTGCTTTCTGGGTCTGCATATTTATTGTACTATTTCATTATAAACATTAAAAAAAAAAAAAAACAATATATCTTGCCTGAAAATAATACATAACTCTGTGTAAAATTTCATCACTTTTACAGACAACTTTTGAGATAAACAACAAACCAGCAAAGTTAATAATAGATGAATGACAGAATGGAGAAGAACCTGACTGCTGTACTGAGCAACAACAGTTTTAGTGAACCATGCTTTATTGTTGAAATGGCTCTAATTAAATCTAATAAATTCTAATATTACTGTAATCTTGAGCAAACAAATGGTGAAAGTATTCGTGAAAGCAGTGTTTGGCTAGCAATATTTGCATCTGACAATTTAAAGACACTCTGCATAACACGCTGAACTACTGTACGCCATGTTTGATTTGAACCATGCACATGAAGTCCAACATCAATGTAGCTCCCTGGGCATTAACCTGAAAGACTGTCTGTGTATGGGCTTAACCTTGACCTTTCAAACATGCCGTTTTTAAGCACCCAACCATTGATTTTCGATTTCCCCAATTTAAGGGCCTTGGGCAGTAATCCAGGTGACAACTGTACATGCGGCCACAAAATTTTTTCAAAGGGAGCATAAAACTGCAACTTTTTAATCATGCAATAAATTATACACGGTACCTTCCACCAAAACGTCTTGTTGCCGTTGTAACAGTGAATTGAGTTCATCAAAGATGTCCAAATGCTTATTTTTCTGTGATTTACGTCCCCTCAACAGCCTTGGTGGTGATGGTGGAGGAGTTATCTCAAAATCTTCGACTTCGGTAAACATTTCTGAATAGTCGAAGTCTTCGCGGTCAGTTCTTTGTTTTTTCTTTTCCGGTTCTACAAGAAGAGGGCAAAAGGCGAATACAGGAAGGCATTGCTGACGAAGCACTGGCAGTGAGCAACATAAAATATAGGTGCAAATGCACGACAACACTTGAGTAAACAGGATTTCTAAGCAACAGATCAAACTCTTGTCATAGAAATATGTTGTTAAGCTCCTCTCATAAACTGAAAACAGTAAATTATTGAGTCGTTCAGCAGGTCTAATCATAGGTGCCATTAAACAGATCTGTAAGTTTCATAATCTCCTGCTAAGCAGATTAAATACGATACGATTTCTTAAGTCACAGAGACATGTTATTCTTGGAATCAAGCCACACGTACTGTGAAGGTATAATCTTGTGTACTTCTTCCCACGAAACGTGAAGCAGTTTTTGAGTTGAAGGTACAAAAAACAATGCACCCCTTTTTCATTTCGCAGCATTCCACACATGGAAACAATTGCAATCATGCTTCATGTTTTCTAAATTCTTTTGTTGAGTGGGAATGGTGACCAAGCATAGATTCAATTTGCCGATGCACGTGACACCAACACACGAGACAAAGACACGATTAAATCTTTCCAATTAAAGACACAACATGGCCGACTAGTGAAACTTTGTTATATCACATTTTCCACGAACCATACGTAGCACCAGATTATATGCTTTCCATGTTCAAGTTTTGCGCCACGGCTACCATCAGAAAATGTTTTGAACAGTTTTGGATATTCACAAGAATGATAGAAGCCCTTGAAAAATTAAAAGGAGCAATTTTGCTATAAATTACTTTTCTACGAAGGTGGTGAGATTTCAACATGCTTTTACTTTGCCAATTGATGTTTGTATTCACACCGTGTCATCGGTTTCCCGTAATTTAATTAAAACATGCCCCATATTTTAATGTGATATCTAGATAGTAATGTTAATCAGTATTGTCTCTATATTGCTGAGACTTCTAAAATAAATTTGAAAAAAAATTAAGACAAACAAAAAATCTTTCTTTTTTTCAATGCAATCTTCCTACCTTGAACTGGTGAGCTTTCATCATGTGGTCTATCAAGTTTTGTCCTTTTTCTAATACCCTCCTCATCAAGATCCAACTTTGGCAGTGGGCTATCGAATGGAGTGGGCAAGCTTGTGTCGAGTACCTCAGATGCCTGTTTACTCCTGCTGCTGGGGGTATTGAAGTTAAGACTCTTCCTAGAAATTGGAGGGTCATCTGAAACGTAACAACACAGAAAAATTATACAGTAAAACTCAAGCACTCCTATCCAATCGTAGCACTTTAGTTTGCTGCTATTAAATAAAGATCTGAATAATGCCCGTAATACTTAGGGCTGTTCCAGCAAAATCTGTGTGGGAGGGGGGGAAGGCAACTGAAATAAAAATTTATGGGTGGTTGCGTTTGACCTAAATTCAAAATGGCTGGTGGTCGTACTTTAAAAAAGTTAAAATTTACAGGTCGTTGTTGTTTCATTGGGCCATAAATGTTTGATGGAGGGTAATTTTAGTAAATTTTATAAACAATCTGCATAGAATCAAAAACTGAAACAAAAATGCAACTTGCAAAGAGCTCCGACTTTTTCACTCCCTCCGATCTCCTCATCGGCATGCCCATAACACCATTTAACCACAGGTGCTCGAATTTCTCGATGGCTAATAACCATATATAAGAAACATATGTTTTCTTAGTAATGAATGACGTTAGTGGTGATGGAGGAACAGATAAACTCAAGCGCCTGTGCAGTCAACCACAAGAACAAAAAAAATTACGGGTGGTTGCATTTCAAATTTATAAAAAATTACGGGTGGTAGGCTGAAGAAATAAATGAAAAATATGGGTTGTGGGTGCGAAAAAAGGTGCCTCCCCCCCTCCCATACAGATTTTACTGGAACAGCCCTTACGCCATTTTCACTGAATGCTGCAGTTAAAGTGATATTCACAACAACTCGTTTCTACATGGGAGTACTTCTAATTCACAATTAGCACACAAAACTAAACGTCGTTCATCAGTCATTTCGCACAACATGGCAATGTCTATATTTTTAATTACTATATTCATGGGCATAGGTAAATACAGTAGATACCATTACTGCCGAGGAATCAAATTATTAGTACAGTGAGAGGTTTAGATTGTCGAACACAATCAAAATTCTCAGATAAAATCAACGAAATGCACAGAAGTTGTGTGTTAGTGGATATATCAACCTTACATTATCTACAACAAAATTGATAAAGTGACCAAGAAAATTTATTTCAGAAGTGTTTTAATTTACTGGTGTTAATTTACTTTAGGATTAAATATGTCATGCAGTTTGTTATGCGCATCTAATCAAACGCTCGAAGTAATCGATTTCACATCGACTTAAGCATCTGATAAACTGACAGTGACTATACGGTACTGGACTGCGTCAATTTCAACCTGTGACATCTCAGTCACACTCCTCAATCAAGCACCTGTCAAGATCCCTGCACACAAAAATATATTTACTGCAGTTTAGATACAAGCAACCTGTCATTATCCACGCAGCTGGTATAGCATTTGTCAGGTAAAATAATTTTAAAGAAAATCTACTAAGCTGCAGCATCATTGCCATTTCTCAAATCATTCAATAAACTGGTAATTAAGCATTCAGTGAATTTGAGTCTACAAAATCAGTGTTTGTCACTAAGTTTGACGCCAAGTCACATTTGGTGGCCTGGAGAAAATCCTAAGTCGCCAAATGAAATCTGAGGTCGCTAAAACTGACGTCGAAATCGTTGACTAAACAATGTTGTGCCATACCCGCCCTAGAACATTATGCATAGATCTTCAACAACTCTTCAATTTCTTGCAACAAAATTATCCCTAAGTCCTCCTGCCCACAAAGAACACAGACGACACTGAACTTTTCTGAAGGTTGTGCCTGATTTTTACCAAACAATTACAACTTCTGCCTGTTGCAGCAATTTAAGCACATTTGACAAATATGTGCACACTGCAGAGGGAGGTAAATGCACTGATTTTACAAAATAAATGGAACATTCATGAAACGTTGCACTAAGTCCAAGGGTTGGAAAGGCTAAAGTTTAAAACTGTGTTTTGTAAACAGTGGTCGAGATCGTCAATATCGAAGTCAAGACAAGAGCGGAGACGTCCATTCCACTCATTTTTCCAATTATGGAACAAACCTTCCAATTCTCTCATAGCATCCAATTCGTCTTCATAAGCAAAGTCGCATTCTTCGTCCATTTTACAGGACTAGTAACGATAACAGGAGAAAACTAATTTCAATTTCTCGTTTTGAGAGCGATGAGAAGCAATAACTTTTTCGTCCACCACCAACTTTCCCGCGTTATTAATGTTAACAGCGACACCTATTTTCCTTAGGATAAATTCATTTAAAACGCGGTAATTTAGATGATTTAACTGCATTTAATTGATTAAAAGTAGACCAGAGTTAATTTTTGGGATTAAGTTAATTATTTTGTAAATGTAAATTCTGGATTTCTGTTTTTGAGCTGTACTAAATTTTAGAAACTCAGCTAGAAAGTAGTTACCGTTAGAGGCGCTGCAAGAATGTATCCTTACAATTCTGTAAAAAATTATCAAATTTATATCTAACATTATTTTGGCAATCATTACAATAGATGATATAAAAAGAGTACTTTAAGATGACATATCTGTTTTTTTTAAAGTAACACTCTAGGCAATAAAGCTGTTCTTTATTTTGGTAGCGGATTATTTTTGCTTGACATTATTACAATCGTTGTTTGGCTCAACCCCAAACAACGTCAAGCCGACAGGTGACACAATGGCAATTTTTTACCGTTCAATTTGTAACGAAGTATGACTAATTCAATCGTTGTAGTTACGCCCTGGTCAGATCTACCACAGCATGGAGTTAAATCTGGACTTCACCCAGAAACTAAGAACAGTCTTCGATGTGTGTGATGAGGGAAAAGAAGGATACATTTCAGTGGAACACTTCGCCAGTTTAGCACGGGATCACTTTGGTGCTTCCGATGATGAAGGGGGCGGACAGGTAGATCTAGTCGAAATGTTAACAGATTAAGCCACCGTAGTATTTATCGTCTGTTCCTTTAGTGTAAAGTTTGGTCTTGTTGAAGTGTTTTGGCCATTTTAATGCAGTATTTTTGTATATGATTGTGTTAATCCATATGAATTTAAAATTATTTAAATAGTTTGAGAGTCATTGAACTGGTAAAAAGAAAGAAAGTGGTCGTTGAGTGATTAGCCCTTAACTAGTTTCTAGAGGTATGCACGGTCATAAGTAGTTCTCTGCAGTGAATATTCATTTTAGGCATTGCATTTTTTGTTGCTGGCACCAATCATAGATTGCCAGACTGAGACAAATACGCAATTCGGTGCTCAGATTTTATCTTGTTAGATTGACCTCATTAAATACATTGAACCGTGGAACAATAAACATGTCGAAAAGCATCACATTATTTGGATTTGGCTGTTGCTCAAGTCTTGTGACTTTTGGATTGCAGTTGTTTCATTTATGGACTCTTGAACGAAAACATGTGTCTGTGACATTAGCCATTAGGGTGAGTGCGGGATGCAAATGAAACTTCAAATAACTAGATCTACAATCTAGGAATAGGATACAAGGCAGTATTTCTGAGACAAATTGTAACAGAGTTCAACAAATAGTGATCTCTTGGGAGCAATCACTGCCATTTAGGTCATTCTAATTTTTTTTTTATCCTAAAATAGTTTACCTTGCACAGTTTATTTAAATAGCATTGCCATCTAAATATAATTGATAAAATATCTTGATATACAATGACTCCATACTCTTGCAGTGCTGTTTTCTTTGTGCTAAAATGTAAATTAAAAATTGTTAGTGATGTTAGCTTTTCAAAGATGTTATTTTGTTCATGTATGACCATCTTTTTAACTCTTCTCTTACAGGACGTTGACCTGGCTCCTATAATAAAGGCATTAGATCCTCACCATTCAGGGCACATCAACTTTGATGACTTCTGCCATGGAGTACGACAGATTATGGACATCAAAGCTGGAGGTATTGTTACATGTTTTGAGCTTCCGTTGTCTGAACCAGCAGACTGGCAGGGGTACTTACTGTTGTAGTGTTCAGTAGATCGACGGTTGCCAAGGTTCCCTCCCTCTCGTTGTGGAAAATTGTGGAACAGAGAGTTGTTACCATGCATAGAAAACTGAATCTAAAATGTTTGTAGCCGGATGTTGGGTTACTCAGTAGCTTGTTACAAGAAACAGTCTCTAAAATTTGGGAAATTCTTTAGTCTTGGGGATGTCTAAAAATTAAGGATTGTTAAATGAGTTGTTCCCATCTAGTTTCGCTTCAAATGGAAGACTTTTTGAAAGCAATGGAGGCTGATCAAGTGGGTCTGGTGACTTTTATCGCCTCCTGGCTGTACCAGAAGGTACTTCTTTGCAGCGGGTGGCAAAGGGAAACTTGTTTGACTTGGTGCAAAGACCTTTGCAGTGTAAATATATATAGGTGATTAGACGTGATGCATTTTAAACTAAAGCTAAACTAGCATCCTGTCCCTGGTGATTAGCCCCCACATTGCTACTGGTTCGCTAAGTTTCCCGTTGGGATTTGACTTTTGGGATTACTCAGAGACCTGAGTATGTCACTAAACTGAGTTCTTCAGAATAAGATGATGACATGTCCAATAAAATGATATTGCTGAGTTTTATAAAAAAGTTTAGAGATAGAACCAAGCCAGTAGACAAAAGCATGTTCCTACCCAGTGTGGGAACCTTCTTGGGTTTCAGATTGAGACTTTTCATGCAACGGGTAACAGAGGTCCCTTCACATCTCTGGCCTACCTCAAGTAAAGTTTTATGATTAATTTTTTTGCTGTCACCTTACAATTTTTTCATGTGCAGAAACATTGTGCCATAAAAAGCTGTCCTTTAAGGTTCAAATGATCTCTTCATGGTGACCTAAATCCAACAAATGCATTTGTTGTACGCATGCTTTGGGTGTTGCTGAAACACCCAAGCCCCATACCTGGGATAAGCCCTCGACTGTGAGAGAAAATGTGCGTGGTGGTGATAATGATTCAGAAGGCAGTTAAAGAGCACTAGCAGTGAGAGACTGACTTGTGCTATGTGTACTTGTCCTGTCTTGTTTTTATGTATTTAAATCCTTTCAAAAATGCATTTGATAGTATTCACTGTTAGAATGGTTGATTTGGGATTCACTGATTCTTTGTGTCTACTCGTAATTTGGAAACTCATTGAATTGAGCCATGAACTTGTATTAAAATCTTGCAAATTCTGACTGAAAAATGTTTACTTTACTTAGCTATTTATAGATTCTCAATTGTGCAGATACTAATAGTCTATAAGGGCCGGATGTTCATGTATCTATCTTTAACTCAGGTAGCATCACTACTGTTGTTAATAAGTAGCTTGTTCATAGTCTACCACTGCTTCTCAGGTGGATATTTCTCTCTCTCTGGACTTATTCCTCATCTATTTTGCCATCTCAGATATCATCTCTGGTGGGTATTTCAGTGCATTTGTGGCATATTTGGTAATCATTCTGCATTGGTAAACAAAAGAAAATAAGATCGGGGTAGCTGGTAGTGTCTGATGTATGATTTTTCATCATTTGTCTCTGGTATTGCATTGGTCTGGATTCTGAATGTAAGACACTACCTCATGCCTAGGGAGACTTCTGCCGGTCTCATCTCTGCCTAGCAGGAGGCTAGGCTAGGTATATACTTCTCACTGAATCTCCTGAGGCCCTGTGAATTTGTAGCCGGTTACAAAACTTTTGTTTGTTGCAGGCTCCCCAAGCACACCTAGAGATTTTCTGGAGCATCCAAATCCCAGGTCATCCAGTGTTCGAAGTACAGAATCTGAAGAGTTTCTTAACTCAGAGGTGGGTGGATTACTGCAGCAGTTTTATGATTAAACATTATCGCATGCTCTAGGTTAGATACTAGTACGTATCAGATTTCAACTGTCCCTGGCTTCCCTTTAGTTACAGTTGAGTGTAGCATTGTAACGGAAACAGTCAATAATAACAATTACTATTGGGTTGTTGTTGTATGATAGGTCCTGTTAAATTTATTGCGGTATAGTCTAGAAGAGTCGATGTAAGCTGCAAAGTTAGTTGAACGCTTCAGATTGGCTTCAGTAGTTAATAGACATGAAAATTATCAGTAGATGGTACTCAATTGATTAATGTTATCACAAGGTGACACTGTAAAAATGTTTTGATGCATACGATGAGTTTTTGAATATAAAGAATGGTGTCTATTTTTGGATAATCAATGAAATGAAGTGCTTACTGTAGTAGACCTGTGCGTATTTGAGTAAAATGTCAAATAATATTAACATATCATTTGTCATTCTTAACAATGAGACATTCTGATAACTCATTGAAGCACCTGCCCCACTGCTGTTGAACCTACATGTTTACTGCGAAGTTAACTTGTGGAGTTAGCCATAACTATGATGAATTCTCGTGTGAATGTCCCTTGTGGTGCGTGTCCAAACTGTCACATTCTGCAGCAACCAAAACTCATTTGGCGTTTTGTAGAATAGCTGTTCTCCAATGCAGTGGCAATATGCTGAAATAGGTTAGGTGTTAAGAATGATGTAGATCTATAGAGTATTTTGTGGGCAAGGATTCAGTGCCACTTACAATTCAAATGTGAAATCAATGTAGTCAGATTTCACAGTGTTTATTTATCGATTTGCTATCAGTGTGCTGGCAATGTTATGCAGTGGGATGCTCAAATTATTCTCTCAGAAAAGTGCAGTGTAGTAAAATGTCTTCAGGTGAATGACAGAAAAGTTGTAGATTTTGTCTTCATGAACTCGGCTGATCTTGCACACCAATATTGGAAATTGGGGTAAAAAGAAAAAACGCTTTTGTTGTCACACAAATACGCAGTGCCGAAGAGCTGGCCAAATATTTGCTATTAACAATATTTTAATAAAGTGTACACGTGGGTGACCATTTGGTTTGAGTGTCGCACCCATATGGGTTCACGCTTATTCTCGGCTTGCTGACCACTCCTGAGATTTTCACTTTTTAGCGCCTATGCCCGGCTTGCCGACCACCTGCAGTTCATACGAACAAGGCTTTCTTAAAAGTACGACGTGTCTTTACGAACACCTGTCACAATTTTGCCTTCCAAAAGTGTGCAACTCATTTATCTTTGTGTAATAACCAGTCAGTTTCACTGGAACCTTGCTTTTTGAGAAATTATAAAGAAAACAATTCTGAGCTGTGATACAGTAACTTGTTGCCAGTGCATTTCCGTTTATCAAGCATGCATTATCAGTGTCATAGTGTAACCTTTGTTCCAGGAGTTGTGTCCTGTCAGTGTAATATCCTCCTTGGGATTATTACCCAGATTAACTAGGTGTGTGTTATTACTAAATTCAATATGTCAATATATGGTTGTGCATATATATTATCCATAGGCTGACTGACTCTGATCTATTTCACCTTGTGCCAATATTTGAAGTAGCAAACTTGATCTGAAGCGCACTGGCTGTTATGATTCTTGGTGGAACTGGCTTATTGTGAGCAGGTGCATTTTTGCTTTTTTGTTTCCATGTTTTTTCTGTGGTTTCGTCTCCTCCAAAAATCATGGTGAGATAAGACTGTTCTCCAATGTTTCTTCACCAAGATTTTTTTAGATTGTGAAAAGGTACTGATTGAAATTGTTATGTGAGCTCCTTGTTTCCTTCTGTGACCATTTTACTTCAGGAACAGTTTAGAGGAAATAATACTGAAAAGCTCCTGCAAAGTCATGTTTACCAATATAGTCAACACCATAGTTTCCCTATCAAAAGGCTTTTCCTTTAGCTTTGTTAAGGAACTTAGGTTACTGATGTATTGGTTATTGGTTATTTCCTTCAACCTGTACCAAGCACCAGTGAACTATTTTGTAGTTTAGGATATGGTCTAGTGTCTAGACTGGCTTAATTTATTTTGAGGAATTTGAAGTCTGTGTTGTTATGTTCCATGCAAAAAAGAACACCTTGATTTGATGCTTAATTATGTTAGTAATTGCTTTTGCACAGAGCTTACACAAGTGGAAAGGTTTCCTCCAATGCTGAGAAATGTTCCATCTCAGTTTTTCTCTGTTAGGCATGGTCAGGTTTGTCTGCATGGTAGCCATATAAATATCACTGGAGGGCTCTACTAAGATGTCAGACCAGGATCAGAATCAATGAAACGGCTTGTGGATGTGTGTTATTTTTACATAATCAAAGTCAATATTAATTATTCCCACTTCTCTGGTGTGATTAATCAATAAGCTGAGAAGCCACTCTGTCCAGTCATGAAACTGGCGCTTTTTATTTTAGGTTTGTCTTACGGTTCACTTGTAACTTTACCATTGAAAAAAATTAATTTACTGGTAGAACATTGAGTTCCATGTGCAGTGGAATTTAAAGCTACAATACACACTCAATAATTCGCTCTGTAGACATAATTTTTACTGAGGGTCTTGACCTGGGCACCAAAGGACATGAATAGTTTTGCCTAGAGCTACATTTACATTTTGTTGAAGTGTGGGTAAGAAGCAAAACATTTTCGCAAGCTAACTGGATTCTGTGGACTACTGCTTATCAACTCTGTCTCAAGTGTTTTTGTATGTGATCAGCCAGCATTGTCCCTGTTGCTGATTTATAGGCAATTCAATGTAGGACATCTTGCCCTTGTTTGACCTGCGAAACACTAGGGCTCAGAGAAAACCACTGGGAAAATGTTTAATTTTATTTTAAAGCTAGTTTTGATTGCCTGAGGTTAATGTCTGAGTAAGGCTTGCTGTTTTTTGTATGCAAGAAATTCTTCAGTGGACCTAGCATAGTTCAAGAATCAAGCTTCAATGTGTATTTTCCTAGCCATTAGACTGCATCATATACCATTCAAGATTTATTTTCATTTATTAAACACAATATTAACCACTTGACTTGTATGTAGGAAACAAACTGCTGGTATATTGCTGATGTATACACCTGGAAGTTGCACAGTTGAATAGTAGACGGACATTTTAAGTGTTCAATTCAAATATATTTAGTTTGGTCATATTTAGCTAACTAGAAGGAAAACCTGTTCACCATTTTACTTAGTGTTTACATGTAAAGTGCTTGGGGAACTATGTATGTGTTTATATTATGAACATGTGTGAACAACTGCATGTGGTGCAGACTATGTGACCATATGGTATTGACCTCTAGAGGACAGTTGCCCAGTGGCACTTTTATTTGTGACTCCTCATGTCTGATCACATACACTGAACAAGTGTGTTTGGTGTTCCTCTATGCCACTTGTTGTACAGAAGTTACTCCTGGTACCTCCACGACCATCCCCTATTGCTTAATCTTTGAAAGTCTCTTAAATGAATTTATCCCATTTGATTGGCATGTGTATATGGGATTCTGTTTCTGTTTGCAACTCAACTCACAGGCAATGAGTATATACCCCATTTTCGAATTTGCAATTTTAGGGTTGGCCAACCACAATAAATTCTGAAGCTTGTCTTCAGTGTCTGATTGTTTCCAGATTTTTGTTAGTTATGGAAATAGAGTCCTGCATGGTAAGGAGTCTTATGAGAGATTTATTAGATTTCCGTTTTAGCTGGCTGCCAGCTAGTTATCAGGACGAAATGCACGTTTAATTATTTTACCATTTTTATATATTCTTTAGCTACTGCCAGACAATATTTTGAAAAAGTGCAGGCGTTCATAACAATCTTAGAGGCCAATTTTTTGTTTGAAAGTGGTGATTTTACTGAATATGGATTTTACATCAATTTGCATTTCTAGGGAGAAAATTTCTAAAGAGACACGCTTGTGGTACAGTAATTCTCCAGTCATTCCGCACACTCATCTCATTTCACACACCCAAAATTATTTGGAAAAATAATACGTTGTTCCTCACTTATTTCTCGCGAAGCTATTTGGTGAAAATTTCTTGTCTCGCCTGATTCGCAGTCAGTTTTGCACTTCGGAAATGTCAACAATGCAAAGCCCAGTCATTAATTCTAGTAATACACACAATGCATTTGATTTTGTAGGACCTTATGTATACAGTAAAAGTATATATTTTCTGAAAGTAGAAAGCCTGTGCAATTTTAGGTTTATAAAATCAGGTCGCATGACCATGTATTCTTAATGAAATTTTGCAAAAAAGGTGTATCCATAGGTAAACAATGGTATCAAACATGACCAAATAGTGTTTGATCCAGAGGAATTATCAAAAGGGTTGTTTCAGTTTTCTAAATTATTTCGTTTTTTTTGTGCATAAAGCATGGGTCCTACTTAGAGTATTAATTCATTCATTTGAATATGGGTTATCTCGTGTTGTTGTTAATGTGAGGTGATAGAGGTGACCTGGATAAGCGTAGTGTTGCTCAGAGTCACATTACCAAAAGAGTGTTTCATTAATTTTTTAGTAAAGCACTCTTTATATCGGAACAGGAAAAAGTAACTTAATTACTGTTAGTTAGATTACCTTGGCACGTCGCATTTTGTTAAATTCTCACAGTTGTCGAATCTCAGTTAACTTTGCACACCCATCCATTACAAAGTCTGTGTAGCCTATTTATTTTGCAAACCTTAATTAACTATCAGGAAAATATATTTGTGCGAAATAAGTTTAAAATTATCATGCATAGAGATTTAGATCTATTGTTGAGCAAAGGAGAGATTATTTACCAACATTCATAGAAATGTTGAAGCAGGATGTAGTTCTATGATCACTTTCTCACTAGTGTGTCAAGTACCCTGTTTTGGAAATGTGGGAAGGTCTAAATTTTTACTTAAAGTGCCTTCGCAGCTCTTTCCAAAACAGGTGAATTAAACTATAGTGTGAAAAGTTGAAGACACGCAGGTGGGAGAAAAAGCTGGTGGATGCGACGTACAAATTCGCGATCTTGTGTGACTCCACAGCGACATTAGTGTTTAATCTAGAGCTTTGATAACCATTCTGTAGTTCTTGTTATTGTCAGGGAGGAGTCAGTCAGTGAGATTACCTGTGGGGAGTTTGAATGGAATTGATGATTGATGGCGTGAATAGGAAAGGAACATATGATCACTGTCTGTCCACAAATGGTTACATCACCTTTGATTGATGAGATCTTTCAATATTTGATTAGAAAAACATTGTGCTGGAGGTTTTTCAAATGACTTTCCTTAGGGTTAGATCGAGGGGGGCACTGACCCTATCTGCTGGACCTGTTTTCTATTGCTGCATTATATGAACATGAAGTGTCTTCTATGTTAGACTGAGGGGTCATGACCTTGGATCCATATACTTGTCTTGGTGAATTTTAGAAATGTTTGTCTGTGGTAGGGGTTGCAGTTTGTAAAACATTTGTAGCTGTTCCCTATACTGTAGTTTAAAGTATTTAATTGATGTTTAATTGTGAAGAGGTAACTATTTTTTAATATGAACTTATAAGCAGAATTGCCTCACATTATCCATATTGTCTTTGTCACGAACTGAAGTTGGACGTATAAATAAACAAGGGCACTTGAAAGTGAAAATTTGGATTTTATGTTTTGCTCAACTGGCATAAATATCGTGGCAATGAGTTCAACTATGCCAATATTAGTAACAGGTACTTTACTTTTGATATGAAGTGCATGTCAAGCAAAATCTTTATTTCTAGATGCAGGAAATCTCCGAGATCAGTGTTAATACGTTCCAAGAGTATGACATGAATACAGACGAAGACACATTGCCTAGCAACCTCCTTGATCCCGGCCTCCATAGTCCAAACATTCCCAGCAACGTGTCTGAAGATGACAGGGACAGCGCCATCTCTGGGCCATCATCTGAGCTACAAGACTCAAGGTAAATCTCTCTGCCTACCTGTCATTGATCTTATTTATAACTGCTTCTGTTGCCTTGGCGACATAGACAACTTTGAATATAGTGAAGGTGATGAACAAGACATGGAATAATGCTGGAGGTGCTGTAGGGCAGTAAATATTACAAGGACTTTCGCAAGCTTCTGTTTTGTGTTGGGCATTTAGGTAGAAAAAATTACTTGACATGGTCTTCACAATGAGCATGCAATGGTGAATGGATCTCGAGACAAGAATTGAATGCATAATCTCACTATATTTTTATTGTTTTTTGCTTTTGCTTTTGTGTAAATGACTTCTATCTTGTAAACTTATTTCTACTTTCGTTTTTTGAAACAAGGAGACTTGCAGTCACTGGTTTAATAGACGTAATCTGTTTTACTACAAAAATACTTTTTTTGTATTGTTGCTTGAAATAGTTATTAGCTTTGATCACAACTATAAAACAGAAAAATCCATTGTTTTTTTGGATTTTGTTACAAATCTTTTTTTTTTTCGGTTGGCTTCAAGACAAAGGTGAACTGCACCTGAAATACTTGACTACGTATACAGGGGGTTCAGCTTCGCTTGCAAATGTCGGACTGTGACCGTTTAGGTAGTTGGGTAGGCCATCTTGGGACTGATCTTTTAATTTTCTCTCACTTTGTAACATCACTTGAAACTTTACAGGCGAGATCAGGAGGTGTCTGATGAAGAGGAAAAGTTTGAGGATTTCGGTGAATCAGAGGGTGAACACCAGACTCCTGAAGTGGCAGAAAAAGCAAAACAAAGGTATTGTACGAGGATGTTTTAAGTAATTTCAGACAATGGTGTAGGTAACACTTTGGTTCATCACATTTCTCTCACATTTTTGTTTTGGTGGTAATAGCAGTGTTGTAGTTTTTTTATATTGTTTTGCTTTTTAATGGATACACCGCAAGGTGTGTTGGTACAGTGACCTTGCCAAATGAAACTGATTCAACATATCTTTTGTATTTTGTGAAAACCCAAGGTTTATTTGACTCTGGACAGTAAATGCAGAGTGAAATATATATTTTCAACAGAGCATGATTGTGTATTTGATATATATTTTTATACTTCATATTATAGTGTTTATGATAATTAAATTTTTCAATCATTATAGCTGAAATTAAGTAATTACAATTACAATAGCACTGTAATACATTAACCTAAGTGTACATATTGTGGCTCCATGTGAATATCACTTTCCGCTAGGAAAATGAAGAGTCCCGGCTCAAAACAGAAGAAGGGTCATCTCAGCTGGTACTGCTTGTCTAGAGTGACTGCTCTTTTGTTGTGCTGCCATCTAGTGTCCTGTTGTGTGGCACAGTACTGTGCATGACTGTAGATGTGCCTTTTGTTTTGTTGTTAGTTTTCCGTTACTGATCACCGTGAAATTATTGTCCGCCGAGGATTTTTGGGTTGTTTGATTCAGGAGTTGGACTGCAATATATGCTTAAGTGATTTTGGATGGAGTGATAAAGATCCAGCATGGTACTCTTTAGGATACTAAAAACACAGAAGCCTCTTCTACCTGATGCACCCTCGACTATTTCTTGGACAAAATGGACTGAGTCGACCAAGGGAAACATTTTTTGTTGGCTTTATGTACACAGACTTTTGACAATGTTGCTTTTTTGTGTCTAGTAATTTGAGCCTCCTACCATAATGGTACATACGGCTTCATGTTTTTAACTTTGAATCCAAGGCGATCTATGTAAATTACCATTGCATTGAGTCTTGACCTGAATAGCATGTGAATTGAAGATGGAGCTGAACCACTGTCATCTAGGAATAAACACATTTCAATGGGTCGTCAATGAATTGGAAAAGCAAATATATTTGTCACTTCCTAAAATACCTTAGTGCTGTTCAGATTCTTCGGTATTTACCCAGAATGCCCTACACCAGTAGGACACTTGGTCGATAGTTGTTTGTTTCTGCGATGTTCTCTATTTTACAACTACAGAATTTTTTTCGCCGTTCGCCATTCCATGTGGAGAAATCTTTTGAATGTCTCCAAGATCACATGGCCAACCTGATGGGTTCTAATAGGGGTCTAGTCATCAATAGAATGACTATTCACTTGGTCCCACATTGAGGGTAATTATCGTTCTTAACAGATTGTAGGCTTGAAAGCACCTAGGCTGTATTTTTCTATTTTTGGGACATAAAACTGGAAACCATAAAATCATAATAGAGGAGTAAAAAATTAACTATGTGGGTTCTTGAATTTTCAAAATTGGTCAAATAATGGAAAGTAGTTTCCAGCATGACTTTATCGGCTAATTATGTGCATTACTAACTCAAAATAGAAACTGTGCCTGAGAGAATATGGATATAACATTCTGTGATGAAGAAAAGGTATGGTCATGACATGCTAATTTTAATAGGGTTTTACTATTGCATAGCGAATTGCAATGCAGACTAACAAATTTAAATAGCCAAGCGGACGCGATAAAGTGTTCGTCTTTTGTTTGACCATTTTCCTGCTTTTGAAAACTAGGTCAGTCATACAATATGTTTTTCTACCTCCACGAAAGAGGAGAGTTGAATATGGGATGTCTCTGTTTCCTGTGATGTGTCTGGCTGAGTGTCTTAGAACGGCAGTTTTGCTTCAACTGTTACTTTCAGTCAAGGTGCTGTTTTGGGGACCAGTACTCACTCACAGTATTGAAGTCTTTTCTAAAAGACTAATAAATGATAAGCCACAGTTGGTGCAGTGACATTAAGAAAATTACTATTTATGTGACCACATCAATACCCTTTCTTAGTCATCCATGTAATAGTGATCCTTATCATGATGTGGTCCCTAAGATAGACTCTACAACAAGTCTAGCTAGCACAGTCTCCTGCATGGTTAGAGGCATGTAACATTATTACTATTACTTTTAGGTTCTCATTTCCCTAGTGCCTGTGACGTACCATACCCTAATATCTTACTTTAATTATTATTCCTAAGGAGCATGTTATGCAGTAGTACATAAATCACTTAACGTGCATGGCATTACAATGAATGCATATATACTTGTAGGCTATATATAATCCTCAGTGTATTTAGGAAGTTTAATGGACACCGTGTTTTCGTTCTTGCTAAGATACCAGCTCTGCATCTAAAGCCATGCAGTTAACACCTGGTAGAAAATGAAAACCAGAATGGAGTTAAGGTAGGACTTATGCGGTTGGATATTTTGCGCTTTTTCGAAATTTGACTTGACATAGGAACTGTGGTATATATTGTGAAATAGATGGAACTTCTTATATTGCGTCCAAAATTCTAGCAAAATGTTGGTATTCTATGGCTGTGTTTCAAGACACTTTGTATGCATGAGAATGAAGCATATGGTAACAAAGTGTAAGCAGTGAAAATATGCCTAGCGTTTTGTAAATAGTGAAGACGTTCATATCTCATTATATATTAACTCTCTGTCTTGGGCATGCCTGCTTCAACTTTCTAAAACAGTGTACTGAGAATGATGAGACCATGCTATTTGCTAATTATCGTGTCTTTCAAACACTCATTAAAATTTTAAAGCGTAGTATGTATTCTCCTCTGTGTTTACATATATCTCAACCAGCATTTATCATCTCACAAAAGACCTGCACCATTCTTTCAATTCATATTTTATAATTGGCACGTTCAGTGTGCCCAGACATCATTATCAAAGCTCTATGGCAAAGTTGTGTGCAACTTAAGTCTTCATTGTGTAATCCGGTTTTCTCTGCAAACTGTGAACTATGTATTCTCTGATATTGATGGCACCCTCCTGCTATGTATATCTATTTCAAGGATATAGTGTAGAGTTCCTGTCGGTTGTGTTACGTGGTATTATCCGTTGTGTTATGCGGTATTATTAAAGCCTTACCTTGATAATGGTACAAAGTATATATCCAGTCACGGTATCACAGCACTTGTTGTATTTCTACTGCAGGTACGACATGTGCGAATGACCAAAATTAAGTGCTATCGACTGTTCTTTTTTTTGTTGTTTTCTCGGGGTGATGCAATATGGCTGGGAAGACTACCTCACATATTTCTCGAGGTGCCTGTGTTTTGAGTGCTTAAAACATGTTTCCTTGTGTTGCCAAAGTATTGCAAGAATCATCTGAATCTCCCAATACATCAAGAGGAACAAAAATCTGTTTGAGTAAGACTTTAAACCTGCTGTAACCAGCTGCTCAGAGTCTACTGATCAGTGGTCCAGACAGCTGCAAAGCTGGAATATTTATCTATAGCCAGACACTATCTTAGAGCATGATACACTTGCATGCTGGGTAAAATAGGATGAGTGACTTGTGTATTCCGCACATTGCATGCCTTAGGTTAGAACTAAACTCAAGTATTTTGTGTGGTAATAACATATTTTAATTTAAGCATTTTGATGATTTTAAGAGAGCTCAAAGTGTTGTAAATATCGATTGTGATGGGCACTATGCGAGTTACTTTAAGTTTTTAATTGGACAATAACATTGCCATTTTTTTTTAAATATACAGTTGGTATGAGGCCAAAATACCATTATTGGTTCTGGTTTCTACCCAAACTCATTTTGAGACATGGGCTCATAAACTAAAAAAGCAACAGAGAACTTCAATTTCATCCAAGGTATCATTTTTTTCTGAAAAACTGCTCAAAGGCAGGTAAGGAAAGAAAAACGAGACTTGTAACGCCACCATGGTTCGGTAAGGTAACAATCAAGAAATGAATCCCGCATCATTTTTGCTTACTAGTCTTTAGTAGATTTCATTGTTGAAAAAGCGAGAAACCAGAGAAATACCTTACCACCAACTGGATTTTCAAAAACAGAGACCAGAACTAATTATATTCTTTGGCCTAACTATTTGTTTTAAAGGGTCTAGGTCTTTTATTGTGTGCCTGGTTTGCACAAATTCTACATGTATTCTATTAGTAAATATCTGTGTTGTGTTACAGTGCGGGAGCCTGGAAGACAATAATGCGGTATATTTTTAGCATTTTAACCCATTGTAGGAAATAATGTCGATATCTGACATTGCTTTAGAAATAGTCTTATGAAGAAATAGTAGAAGTCATGGCTGTTTTCATTTACCTAACTTGGGTGAATTATGATTACACCTAGTTTATATTTTTTGGTTATAACCTGGTTGAAAAAAATTAAAAATGAAAAATGAAACAGTTTTTAATGAGCCTGCTGATGTTTTCTTTGTGGTCAGTTTGAATAGAGATAATGATCTGGGAAATTGCATCAGCGAAGTCTCTCTCTCTTCACTTTGTACCTTGTTAAGATGAAGGCTTTTTGGATGTGTCAGCACTTGTGTTATTTTGTATCATTTTCTTTCTGTTTGCGTTTCTGCACTTTTGTTTTGTTCATAGTGTGCTTTTCAATGTTTCAACTGCTTGTGAAATAATGTTTCCTTAATCTAGCTGAATATTGGGCCATACATCCTGTTCTCAAATGCTGTCAAGTACTGTTTTCCTTCCTGATGTTCTGTGTTATTAAATGGTTATAACTTAATTCAAAAGTCCAAAAGTTTTGTGGCAATCTGAGACGTACTTCCTGAGAGGGTTTCTGTAACCCTTGTACTTTGTTTAAGTGAGGTTCTCTAGAATTTTTCATTAAAATGTTGAATGAAAGTTCTAATACACGTCGTGATTTCTATTTCAGCAACACAAGGCGAATTTCGTCTGCAGTATATGCCAAGTGAGTTGTACACACTGTGTTGGTTTACAGCATTTGCTAAAAATAGATATTCTTGCCACTGTTAAAAAAGAAAAAAAATTCTTTTTATGTTCTGTGTGGTTTTTATATTGGGTATTGGAATTATTTTGTGTTATTGTATAATGACGGAAATTGTGACCGCACTAATTCCACTATTTTCACAAACTTATCAGAACGTGTTTTTGCAAAGTTGTTCAATGCAATGGTTTTCCATTTTACAATAATTTCATTTTGCATGGACTATTTCTTAGTAAATGCAGAAAGTATCAAAATAAGGAATGCCATTACAATGGTAGAAAGTGGCATGTTTACTCCGGCTTGAGTTGTTGATTGAGAAGTCAGGGTACTAAAATTCAGTTCTACCAGATTTTGTCAAGAACACAATCATATGAAAGAGGTTTGAAATGGCGAAAAAAATTGAATTGATATTTGCCTTTCAAGTGAATGTAGTTCAGTGAAGCCAGGATCTTAAAATTCTATTGATTTGTTCAAAATTTGCACTTTTTGTACGTTACCAAACAAATCACATGTTGTGTGTCGCTACAGCCATCTTCTTCAACGTCCAGCGTCGTCCAATCAGGGCAGTAGGCGGAGCAGCTTTTCTGAAGATGTAATGGATGACATCGACGAAAACTTCCACGAGATCAACGATAAGGTGATGTCATGTATTAATTCATAATTGTTGTAATACCGTACACACTAAAAATATTCGGGCAAATTTTCCCAGAATTCTCCCTCATGATGGATATCAGAGTCTCTGGAATGAACCGTCATGACAAAAAAACAGTATTTTGTTGGAGTACTTTTGGTGTGTACCGTGAGCAGTAGTGCAAGTAGTGCTCTTACAAATGCATTCTGGGATTGCAATGTCAGCTTGCAGAACATGAATTTTAAATTAGCCATTAAGTGACACTAAGTGACATCATAGGGAAAGTTTAAAGTTACAAGTTACAATGATAGCAAGTAGCAGCCATAGTTGATAAAAACAATTGTTTACAATTGTAACAAGCTGTTAAGTCTAGACTTTTTGCAACTTGGATGAACAATAATTGAGCTATTCTCAAGGTTGTTGGTGAGGTGTTGAACTGCCTTAGAACAAATCCCTAGATTGCCAGTCAAGTCAAGCTGAAGTTTTGTTCCAATTTTTCATGAAATGGATTTTAGCATACTAAAGTGTGTTCTTGGGCAGAAGCATTAAACTTGGCAATTTTTTCAAAAAATTTAAAAAGTATTAAAATACTTATTTTGGTTATTTTAATGGTTATGAATGAAACATTGTTGAACATGAGGATCAGAAATCCAAGTGGCCTAAGTGTTGCTAAGATGTGTTTTTGCTTATAATGCCAGCCCTCAGGCTTACACTGGATATTCTCCATTTTACCTGGTGTTCAGCCGGCATCTAGGTTTGATGGTAGATGAGCAAATGAACATTAGTTCATGTGAGGACATGACAACGTATGTTCAGGATATGAAAGTCAGTTTTAAAGCGTTTTGACTAAGTCTGTTTGTTTCCAATTTTCTCTTGTATTTCACGACAGGTTAAAAATCTTGAAGAAAAAATCCAACTTTTAACTGAAAACCAGGTGAATACAGCCGATAAACACGGACGACTGAAAGAGGAAAATGTTGCTCTTATTGAAAGGTTTGTAGTCATCGTGCTGATATATTGGTCAGTGTTGGCCATTTCAAGATAATTTTTCTTTTTACTTTGCTTATTTGTAAGTTTGATTGAGTTTTCTCAACTCACTGTTTTAAAATCACTTCATTCGTAACTTTAAACGTTTCACGTTTGGATATTTTAAAAGTTGTACACGTAAATACTCTTGTCAGTCAGAAAACTTGATGAGAGAAATTCAGAAACTTTTAATTTTTTTGAAGAAATTTGGTGTCTTGTTCAAAGACCTTTATTTGGAAAGATGTTTTATGTGATTCATTGTACCAGTTAGAACATCTCAAATCTCACTGTAGCACAAGTCTCAGAGAATATACCCATAACTATAAGTTACTGGGGTAATGTGCCTAATTATTTCTTGGCATCGATATGCTTACAATTACATGGCTAAACCTGCACTCAGTGGTTTGGCAATGAGAGCATAAGACCAAAGTACTGACTTAAGCCTCTAGTCACTTTGCTTGGAAGGGAACCCTGACCTGTAAAAGTCACGGAAAATGTAAACACAATAGGAGTGATGACTGTGAATAATATCAAAGGCTTGTTTAGAGTCAATGAAATATTTTAGAGCGCATTAGTGATACTGTCTTCAAACATTTTTGTTCACTGTCTTCAGCCTGAGCGACCTGCCATCCAAGTAAGTTGGTATGCTGGTCATGACCAACTGAGTATCGCATGTTGTCTTTTGTAATGATTTGTTAATAGAAGTTATCAATTAGTAATTACGTAAAAAATTTTGGGATTTCTTTGATTATGTTTGGTTTTGTATGTTTTACCATCGTTTTGAGTATGCTTGGTTTTGAATTTTTTAGATTGCATAATCCCAAAGCAATTGCTGTAAATAGTTTGAGTTGGTGAAAAACAGTCACATCTATTCTTGATTTCTCCTGTCCAGTCTATAATCCTTATTTGCACTGCATGTAATATATTGATTTTTTATTCCTGTGTGTGCAGGTTTACCTGTGCATAGTTCGATGTAGTATATATATATGACCATGTTTGTTTTATTTTTCTGTCTCACATAAATTATGTTTAGTGACACATTTCTGAATGTTTGGTGTCTCTTAATATGATTTAGTGACTTTCAGTTGCGTGTTAGTCTCTTTTCCTTGATTTGGTAAGCATTTTACACCATTTACAGTTGGGACTTTAAATTGGCTTAAACCCTGTTTGTTGCTCAAGTGCAGAACGTATGTGAAAACTATGAGTGAGATTAGATGTAATCAGCTTGAGGAGGTGGTTTCGAGACTACTTAATTTGTAGCCGATACATACCTTGCAAGTGTGAACGAGAAAAGGAACCGTTGCATATCAGATGTGATAGATACTTGCCCATCTACAGAATGTTTGTTCCTGTGTTCTGTTTTCATCCACAAGTTCCCGCCCTGGTGATACATGTTTGACATTCTCCAACACGCTTATGTCAAAACAAATTAACCGAATTGGCAATTGTAATCATGAAATTCCCGTAAGGACAAAAACTTAAGAAAATTATGACTAAAAGCTGTCAAAACAATCAATTACGTGCCAAGGAAGTTTGTGACAGGAAGAAGAGAAGTGTGAATGTGCAAGATTCTTCCAACAGATGGCGCAGCATCTAAACTAGTAGTGTATACGGAAGATGAAGCAGTTCGAGCCAGTTTAGATAAATCGGCTCCATGTATGTAGTGTAAATGCAGAGATGTAGCGACATGATGATATTTCAACTAAAAGCAAGTCTATCTGCAACCGTCACAACTATATTGTAAAGAGGGTATTTGTATTTATTAAGTCTGGTTCAAAGCCATTATTTAAGGTATGCATCCGGCTACATATGTTGTTTCATTACTGTTTACCCACAGTTTAACACTGAATTTTTTGACAAACATGATTTTTTAAACTCAGATTTATGCTGTCAAAAATCAAGACTTCCATTTTTCAATTACTACGGAATGTTGACGTCTTCATTTTTGACAGCTAAGTTATTGGGCTTAAGAGCCTTAAAATAAAAGAAATCCCAGACGTGATTTTGTAGGTAATAGGATAGAGAAACAGAATTTGCAACTTTGTTATTTGAAAAAGTTAACTAAAATCTTGTGGAAAACATCATGGTAATTTCTGTGAAAAGTCATGATTTTTTTAACAAAGTAGTCATCTGATTTTGAACATCTAGGCATTGCTTTCATGCGCGTAAAAGAATTTTGTTGTTGAGGATTTTAAAAATATTAAGTTTTATGAGTCTACTATGAATACTTAAAAAAGTTATTCAACTGAGAAATTCTATCCTCAGTAACAAAGGTATCCCATGCACGTACCCAGCCTTAAATATGGGGGTGCTCGAATTTCTGGTGATGTGGACCTTTTACTAACAAAAAGCAGGACTAAAAATGGGGTACCACGTTCAGAACTGTGAATTGTGTGTTTGCGCCTTTTTAGTGGACTTTTGTCTTGTTTTTTCGGACTTTTTGTTTCTCTGAGGCGGACCTTTTTGCCCACTTCGCCAAAAGGGGGGGGCTCGTCTGAGCCTCCCGAGCCCCCCCTGGGTGCGCGCATGTATCTAATAGCCTTTAATTAAAGTTTGAGATTATGGTTATTATGGAAGACTAATAGTAACGCATCAGTATCGTGTCAATCTATGTATCATGTCTATTGCCTATATGAATGCTTATCTACCAAAGATAGAAACTCACGTAAATCCTATGTACAGTGTACTGACACTTAAATGAAATTGCTCGAACCTGTTCTATAGCTTTAACAATTGAAGTCACTGTGGGTTACAGTAAATAGACCAGAAAATGGTACAATGTATGCATGAAGGATTGAACCCGACACAAAAGTTAATGCAAGTATATGCACATAGACTTACTGTAAATTGTGCCGCCAGTACACAAAAGTCGACCATCACTATCTCAAAATGTTTGGTGAATGACAAGTAACACGCTCTCACCCTACAAGACATGTGATGCACTGTATAGCCGTGAATTGTGAAAGAATGCAAACTGGCAGCCTAACGCAAGCGCAGAGCACAAGATGAATCCACGGTACTGATATGCAAATGACGCATATAATGACAGTTACATTGGTTGTAGAAGTACAATCATGCTGATGTAGATTGCATTATGTTTGAGAATTGCATGTTAAGTTTTTGCCTTCATTGTGAAATTGTATTTTCATGTCTGTATTAACTTTTGGACTGATAAAGGTAACTTTGTGTATTACAGTTACTGTAATTCTCCACTTATTTCGCACAAAAATAATTCCCAAAATTATAATTTTTAAATTTTTTTGAGGCTGATTACTTATGGAAACTTTATCAAATGTCATTTTGTGGCATTGACATGGTACAAACCATGCTAGTAATAAGTTTTCTTTAACTTTATTTTTGTGAAGACATTTGGCAAAATTGGAATTTTACTTGTCGGCCATATTGCCTGCCAAATAAGTGAAGAATTCCCATAATTGGTTCATATTGCGTTATCTCGTACTGTTGTATGGGTGCAGGAAGCTCGCAGGAGAGTGCTAGGGTTTTTGGCAGGTTGTGGGACTGCACATTTGGTGAGCAAATGTCATTTGGTTCTGCGCTTCTCCAATACCTTTTTCTTTCCTATGTGTCTGTGGTATATCATTTATGGCAGTCAATTTGGCTTAATATTGATTCCGAACTTTTGTACTACCTTAATTTACAATCCTTGTAGTAATAATGAAGCTATGAGTGATAATAAGGACAAGTTTGTGTTGCAGAGTTCACAGCCTGGAGGAACAACTTCGGGATATGGAGACGAAGTCACGACAGGCGCTTCACGAAGAGTACAGGAAACACAGGGACAATATGGCCAGGCATGAGCGGGAGAAACAGGACCAGATTGACACACTCACCTCCAGGTCAGAGGTCGTGCTGCTCTGAGTGGTTAGGTTACCTAGATGGAGCGCTCTCAGTTAGGCTTGGGTCAATATCATTTTCATTTTAATATCTTCGCCCGTAAGTCAAGAGACAGCACTAGAAATCCTCACTATTTATCCATAATGCTTCATCTCTGTTTAGCTTTGTTCAATGGAGAAGCAGGGATGGTCACTTGGGATGAATAACTAAGTTTAAAACCACAGTATCATGGAGTTGTACAAAGTGCAGTTAAAGGATTTTGTTGGAGGATTTGCATGAACACTTGTCATTTATTTTACGATAAAAAATATTTCTGACGTGTAGAGTAGTGGTGCTGATATGTTTATTCTTATTTGCCTCATTTGTTAAAATGAATGAGACTGTTTAAGGATGATTGTACTGATGTTGCATAATGCAAAATTTGTCTGCTAGCGTTATTGTACTGTACTACTTGTAGATTGTTGTTGCACTGTCACACTTGTTCATGTCTAATTATCCGTTGATTGACAGGTTACAACACATTGAACGTGAATATAAATCACTAAAAGAGGAAGCACCGAGGTTGAAGTCTGAAATTGACAGATGTCGCACGGTATGGTTTATGTGCCAAACTCTCCCTCAAATTTAGCTCTTCTGTAGTATGTTAATAATTTATTCAAGTTAATTCTTTTGTTGTATTTTACCTAGCAATAGTCTAAAGTTAGCAGGGCTATTTTTTATATCCATGTTGTCTGAGCACATATTATAGACAGACCAATTAGTCTATAAACTTAAGTTATATTCAGTGCTGTTTAATTGGTAATGTGACTATTTCCCTGGGACATGCCGTCTCACACATTGGCTAGTGCTGAATGCTTTGATGTGAATTTATGATCCTTACAAAAATCGAGTTACGAAATAAGACGCTTCTAATTTTTGTGCTTTTGCTGTGGTCAGAATGGACTTCAGATGTTATTTTTAGCTCAATAAACTGCTTCTAATTTTGGAGATGCCCATTTTTGACTCGTCAAACCCGTGCTCGATATGTTCATGCACTGTACTCAGTGTCATTTTTTGTGTAGATTGCATTAAGTTCATGATACATTAACGAATTGTAATTGAAGCTATTGGTGCATAGGCATATCCTGTGTGATGCTACACGTCTGCACACTTTCTTAGGAAAAAGAAAAAGCGGAGGACAGATTGTCCGAGTGCCAAGACAGACTTGCCAGTATGACCATGGAGCATCAGAAGCTACACGAGACACTACTGTACGAGAGGGGTGAACACGAGCGGGAGCGCATCCTACACGCCCAGGTGAGAGAAGAAGGGTGTCAGTGGTATTGGGAAACCTGTTACTACAGTGTGTAAACTGCTGTTTACACTACAGGTTCTCACTGTTACTACAATGTGTAAACTGCTGTTTACATGTCTACAGGTTGTTATGGTGTCAGTGGTATTGGGAAACCTGTTACTACAATGTGTAAACTGCTGTTTACACTACAGGTTGTTATGGATAGAACAAGTTGCACTTGGACCGAGTTGTCGCTATGTTTATTAATAATGTGGGCATTAATTGTGATGGTGTTACTTGACACTCATGTTGCAATTTAACCGCACATTATCGAGATAAGGTAACTCGTTCTAGGGTGAGTTGCCCTATTGCAAGCCGTAGTGTTGGTGCAAACCTGCAAACTAAAAACTAATTTACAATACCTCTTTGACTAGAGTTGATATGAAGTTTCTTGCGCAACTAAAAAGGTACCAATTTTTTGTTAACATGAGCGCAGCCCCGGAAATCACTCTCGCATTATATCCACTGGTTCTTATTCATGCATTCACCAGTAAGACCGAGCTCAGAGAAGTAGGAGACACCTTTAGTACAATGTTCGATTGTCACCCAGTAAAGCCAGGATTCGAACCCTGGGCCCGGTACTTTGTACTCGAAACGAACTCGAAACTATTTTTGGCAATTTCTCTGCTCCTTTTGTGCGAACTTACGATAATTGGTTATCAGACTGTGCTCGAATAAATTATAGTTTATGCATATGAGTTTCTAGTTCAAGTTTGCCCTTGAAGACCCTTATAGTCGTGCTACATACTCGAGTAAAAACTCGAAATTTCGAGTTCAAACTCGAACTTATTGCTTTAATATTGGGTTTACAAACTGTGAACTAAGGGCAATAAATTATCTACGTAAGTTATTGTGTACTCGAGCATAGAATAATGGACACTTATCGTGAGTTCGCCCAAAGGTAGAGTAGAAAATGCCAAACCTAATTTAGAGTTCCATTCCGAGTAAAAAGATTGGAGACCGGGCCCGGGTCTCTCAAACGGGAAGTACAGAGCTGAAACCACGGAGCCACACTGTCTCATTCTTGTGATGGGGGAAGGTTGCACAAAAAACTCATTCCCTGTTTGCGTGTCTGTTTTAGACGACTGTGGAGATGACAACAGAGTTGGAGGACCTTCGGAGGAACAAACGAGACGGGCGTAGGTTATCAGGATGTGCAGATGTATCTGGACGCGTTCAGGAACTGGAGAGTCACATACAGAAATTACAGAAGGTAAGTTGATCTAGCTTTGGTCCGTGTTGTAGTACATATCAGTAGAGAGGCAGAGGCAGATAACGCTTCTACATAAAGGCACATTTTTTGTAAAACATCATATTTGTGTTAAAAATCAAAAGGTTTGTTTTTTGAATGGAAATTGATTCTGTCTCCCCGGTATGCACAATTATCACCTCTGGTGAGAACAAAGTTGAAACGCTTGTTTGTTGTGCCATCCTGTGAAGTCTGTGGTTCAACATGGATTGTCTATCCTCCACAGTCGTTGAATAAATGGCCAAAAGGGTTGGTCACACTTGCCAAGCTGTCAGATTTTGTCTCCTTACGAGTTTGTAAACTTGCTTTAAACATTAAGGATTGGCAAGAGTGATTAGGATGTTTACAAGCATTTTCTGTCTTCACTTAATGACGGTTTCTTCAGTTCAAAGGTTATGTGTACTTTCACTTCAGTCTCTGCAGGTTGACTCCTTTGATGTCCAGGTTTGTGATTGTTTGGTTCCACTCCGTTTAATTTTGGTTCCAGCTTTTTCACACATAGCTGTACAAAAATTGAAAATGAATGAGGTGGTTCTCTGCGGATTGTAACCATTTCTGTGAGCCCATCAAATTCTTGCATGATAAGACGAAATGTTTGCAGAATGAATTCAGAACGTTGTAGTTTGAATTGTTAAGCGTGTTTTAAATTATGATTTGCATTTAGTGAAAACTCCCATTACGCACAAGAGTACTTTAAATAAGAAACTGAATCGAGTTTTTTCCTTAGTCACTTTTTTAGGAATTTTAGAAGGTAGTGCTTTTAGCGTTTGTTGAGTTGTGTTTGACATAAATATTTCTATTTTTGTTCTAGAGTTTTGAAGTGGAGTGTTCTGTCAGATAAGATTTCATTTTTGATAAATTGTTCATTTTAGAAAAACTCCGACTTGCATCTGCTGAACCAGTCTTGTTCTAGATATGTCCAAGGTTTTAAACCAGTGCATTTTGTCTTATTGAGCAGTCCAAGAGAACGCCTTATGCCATTTCCTGCTAAATACATAATGCATAATGCATGTACATATTCATATACACAATCATACAAAACTTGAGAATGGTTATTAAAGTATTAATTTCATGTGGTGGTATATATTTTATTTGAAAAAAATAACATTTCAGCTGTCAGTCATATTTTGTCCTAAATTGGTTAGATTTTACTGTATTAGAAAAGAGGCATTTATTGATACTAAAAGTGCAAAATGTTCTCATAAAGGTCAAATTTCTTACTCCATGAAATCATCGTTATTTCAGACTTTTGACCAGTGATTAAAATTCTCCATTAAAATGTCCCTTTGACTTGTCGTCTTCAGGATAAAAAGAGCCTTGCAGAGACAAATGAAGAGTTGAATGCTATGTTGCTGTGTAAAAGTGTGGAAGAGGGGCGGAGCTTGCTACGACAGCCTGATGGGATGTCCCTGGCTGCTGAGATGGAGGAGTACTCTAAGGACGAGGTAATGACAGTTGTCACTCAGGATATTGCTAGGAGACATCAGTGAAAATGCAACAATGAACTAGCTGCTTCATATGTTGTGATGGTGACATGCTATTGAATGCAGCTTAAACATAGTTTACATAACTTTGTTTGACCCTACCCCCACTGCCTAATTTAGCTTGGCTCCATCTCCATTAGCAATTTCATCAATGGCCACAAGGTGGCACTTTTAGATCTATGCTGATGCTGCAGTGATAGACTGGGTGAGTGGCTGAAGTATAAAGCCAAAATCAGTTTTTAATGTTTAAATAAACATGTTTGCCACACAGTTCAAACATTTTAAAGACAATGGGGTTAGTCTAAAATAAATGTAAACTGTGTTGGCGATGTTGTTTGTTCATACCAGTATTTGTTGTAGCAGTACCAGGAGTAGTAGTAGTAGTTAGTAATTATAGTAGATAGTAGTAGTAATAGTTAGTGATAGTAGTTATTAGTAGTTAAAGAAGTCATAGTTGTGGTTGTCACATCCAAGTTGCTTAAGCCTTTGTGTTACCAAAGCACAATTTTGTTTTAATGCCTCTCTTCCAGACATTCTCTTTTTGAAATATTTCCCCGATAAAAAGATTTATAGCACACTAAATCTATTTGTGATCCTCCCTGTTTGCACATATTTCCAACCCTGGCCCGAAATCCAATCTCTGAATTTGAAATTGAACTCCAGGTTAATTTTTGATGTTGTCTTTGTTATTCTGTAGTATGAACTTAAAATAAGTGACTGTCTAAATTTTTTTTGAGTACATCACGATTTGTATACTAGATATTACATTTTCCCGTCTAAGACCCTTGATTCAAGCTATAAACTCAAGTTCAAGCTTGAGATTTCATTAGACAATTCAGAATTTAAGTTTAAATGTTGGGGTCATCAACTGTGAGTCTTTTGGATCAGTTGTAGCAACTTGTGATGTACTTGTGCACAAAACAAGTAAGTTATCTTAAGTTCATGCTAATACGTGTAGAACTGAAAATATCAAAATTACGTTGCAATTTGAGTACAGAGATTGGAGTTTCAGCTCTACTGTGTGAACCCGTTTTCCTGTTGTGTAAGACTACCGTTTCTATCCCAGAACCTGTGTAGCCCGTCATGTGAGAGTGCAAAAGTTGTCAAAATAGTGAGTCTGACAGTCCTTTCTGGTGAAGGCCTCTTTTGGTTCAGATCTGCTCTGACTCCCTGCTTCCAAGTAATCTGAGCAAAATTTCACTTGTTCACTTGCCTTAAGCTTCTCATTTCACTTAACGTATCTGTTTAAGGGCATCGCCTTTTTGCAATATTAGCCTACTTAACTCTCAAGAAATAAGAGAAATCAGTTTTCACAGTCAAATCGCTGTCGAAATTATTTTGTTTGCAAAGGGGCATGATTACATAGTTAGTATAATATTGCTTTTGTATGTCATTATTTTCCCAGCAGTTTACCTAGCAGAGACGACATATTTCAATGGGCGTACATGTTTGATAGTTTTGAGATTCTCACTAACAAGTCATTACGCATGGATTGTGAAGTTTAATACAAATACTAAGTTTGTTCTAAACACGTTTACCAGGCTTTGTACAAATTTCTTTGTGATCATTCGTTTCTGTTAATTGAGTAATCAATAAAACTGTCAATGCTGGACAAATATTTGTGAATGCAATTGGATTTTCTTTTATTCTTTTTTTTCACAATTGCCTGCATTGAAAACAATTGCTATTCACAAATTGGATCACTGTATTTGGGCTTGTTTTTTATTTCATTGCCAAAGTCAAAATATGGGACATTAACATTTATGCTGCTATAATGCAGCCTTTTTGTTTTCTTTTCTCACAGCTAAAAAGGGCTTATTTCGAGGTGACATTATTTTTCACAGCCTATTACCAGGGTCCGAGACCCCAAACCTTACTTGTAAATTTGCCAAAAAATCAACCAATCATTGCGTTAAGTAAAAAAGTGCGCAACATGATTGGTCAGTTTCAGAGCACAGTTTGGTGGTCCCTGGCCCTGATCTTGCAGTTTCTGTAACCAGTGTTTTATTTGTACTAACTGGGGTGGGTTTGTTGCTGCTTAACATATTGTTCTTTCCCATTCACTAGACCCAATTACCTTGTTTCACTCAGCCAGTTCAGGTAATTGCTGCGCTACCCGATTACTGTCACCTTCCTGGACTCTCCTCCAGCAAACCACCTGCTGATTTTGCAATATGACACTAGATGTCATGTGTGCATGTCTGAATTTCACTATCCATTCTCACATTGACCAGTTTTCTCCTCTGTCCTGTTCACTTGGTTCTGATTTACTCCTTTGAATTTCCAGTTGGAACCTTGCACACTGATGTTCATATAAAATAAAATTGAATCTGCCTGGATCAATTACTTAATACATAGTTTTGTGGGTTTATATTAGTGTGATGTAAAGATGAGCCATCTGTAATCATCAATTGAGTGTTGCCTGACTTAAAGGAATGTTTTTGCTTCGTTCAAATTTGTCAAAGTAATTCCTGAAGCTTTAAGTATAGAACACCATGAACTTCATTTTTATTAAAAAAACTTTTTCACATCCAGTTGTTTTGAAATCTTTGGACAATTTTGAGCCATTCCATTCAACAAAAGTTCAAACTTTAAACCTCGAATAGTTTTAATGATGCTCCTCCATTTTGGTAAGAAGGCTTAAAGACATAGTTTTACACCAAACCAAGATGTTTTTCAACAAGGTTCGCGTAGAATAACACGAGATGAGCTTATTTTCTTGCAACCTTTGTGGGCATGTTATGTATTCTGAAGCTAAATCTGTACTCCGGGTCTAATTTTTCTACTCAACATCATACTCAAAATTATTTTTGACATTTTCCGTTCCTTTTTTACGTGAATTCAAGAAAGTCTGTACTCAAGTACGTTAAGCTGGTAAGTGTTTAGTTCAAGTTCGCCCTTGTTAACGCCTTTATTCCAATTACAAACTTGAATAAAAACTCAAAATTTTGAGGTCATATTCAAACTTATAGCATTGATACTTGGATTGATCATCAAATGCAAACTAAAGTAAGACAATCATCCTCAGAAATCGTAACATACTTGAGCACAGATAAACAGACACCTAACTGGAATGCACGTGAAAGTTGGAACAGAAAATGTCAAAAATAATTTCTAGTTCGATTTCAAAGATTAACCGCCAGTCTCAGGACAACGTGATTTGATATTTCTGATAAATATAGAGTTTAAGTAATTTTGTTAAAGTCTGTTCCCTTTTTTGAATATCCATATTATGAATGGTGCATGCTGACATTTGATTTTGAGACTTGTCAGATAGACTCAACTCTGCACTCACCACTGCTTTTGACTGGAGGCGGTATTCCTATTGGTTTAGGAAACTGACTCTAGAGGGAGCAGTTGTACTTCACCCAGGGGCTACAGTAATTTGCTTTGCAGCTCAGTTGCTTAGCTTCTGTTTCGGTCTCGATTTGTGTGCAATCTTGCAGCATTGCTGGAAATAGTTAGTTGCAGTTTGTAAATGATCAGTAATAACCACTTAAAGGTGTCCCACATTTTGAGAACCAGTTTGATGCCCGTTATTTAGTTCAGAAAACTGGTTCTCAAAGTGCAGGACCCCTGTTAGTGGCTATTACTTTTACATCCTATAATTTGCTTGCATTTGCTGCTTTAACTGTTACTTGCTAAGTGTCTTGAAATAACTTTTTGCCCAATTGTTTGTGCAAATCTCTGCGTTGTTGAACTGCACAAAAATGTTTTGGCATAGGTTGAGTGAAATGATGGAAAATGTGTTGTTACTCTTAACATTTAGTGTCTTTGTGATGTGAAACATCACTGTTCCCTATTCAGGAAAACAGGGCAATGTAAACAGTGTTGATAACAGTTTTCAGACTTGCACAGATCACTCTGAGACTAAGATGAACATCTTGTCACAACTATTTGGCAGTTTAGGCAAAAATTGGTTGCAATAAAGTAACATTTGTCATTTGTTGTGATCTCATTACTGCTAGCCACTTGCTGTTCATTTATAAGTGGACTTGCGAATTAAGTTGTTACAACTTCGACAATGTTGTGGAGCAACACCTGTGAAGAATTTGTTAAAATTTAGCCAAAACTTTGTTGAATTTTGGCGTTGTCCAGTTTGATTTGAAAACTATTATGCGTTCTTTTTCAGTTAATGACTGCTCTTCAGGAACAACAAGAAGTGAACGTTAAGCTACGTGAATACGTAGACAGGATAATTTTGACAATAATGGAGAGCAATCCATCCATTCTTGAGATCAAGACTGGAAAAACATGAAACTTAAGTACTCCTCTCACCTGGCTGTTGCGACTTGAAAGAAATTCCACTTTAGAGTTCCGTCTTTGATATGTGTACTGTGAGGTATTTGGTATGTCGTACCATGGTTATTTATTGAGTGTACCTCTTGGATATAAGTAGATGCATTGGTGTAAATTGCCATATTATGTAATAACCGTGTATTCTACACAAGTTGAATTTCTGCGCTTAATGATTATGAGTAATTATTTCTCTAAGGTCTACAATTCTTGTTGTGTATCTGCTTATATTTGGAGAGATCATGTGCTTTCCAATCTCAGTTATCCATTTATGGTCTTACTTCCCAATAGGTCTGTCCTTAAGTCAACTCTCCTTTCACTGAGGTAGAAATATGCCTTACGTAAGTGACCTACTTTTCAAAATATCAGACACTCCCCAGTTGATTAAGAAGGGAAGAACAGTACATTGTGCATCCAGCACTTATATTTGGCTTTTGCTAATTTCTTGGTATCGACATTGCAAATGATAATATCATGACAATAATGCTAATTTGTTTGCATTACAATCATGAGTAATGGACGGTGTACTTACGATATTGGGATAGTGACTACCGTAGGACATTTGCATGTGAAGAAACAGGATTGGTGCTTGACGTGTGTGTTGCATTGTGGGTAAATACCTTAGAATGAGAGTGGTGTTGAGCTATTTTAGGACAAGTCTACTGTATTTGAGGTCTGTCACTTGATCAATGTCTCCATGGTCACAAGTGTGTGTTACTGCCTTGTAAACACATTTCACATTGCTGTATTATAGCCAACAACATGATGTTGATCAGGCAAGCTCAGCCATTTAGGTTATAGTCTTCAGTTATGGTTCACAGTGTGATAAGACTTGTGATTTAGGTTTTGCTGATTGTATCATGAAGTTGGCTAATTATGACATTCCTGTAGATAGTGTAAAAAGTTAGTGATTGTTCAAGGTTAACTTCACCGTCCTTGGAGTTCTGTTTATATGGATGGGTGTTAAACCAAGCATGGGTTTACAAAAAATTATATTTTGAGAAGCCGGTGATGGGCGTTTACCTGAGCAACTAGTTTAATGCCCAGATGTCTGCACTGATTTCAGCTACTGCACATGTGGCAATAGTCTGATGTAATGTGCCCCCATTTTGAGAACCAGTTTGATGCCTGTTGTTTAGTGGGGAAAACTGGTTCTCAAAATTTGGGCACGTTATATCCAACCATTACCGCACATGCTATGGCTAAATGAAGACCTACGGAATACAGATTTTGTACTGTTAGTTAGTCGCAGGTTTAGTCACGATTGTATAGATGTGGCGAGTAATTGAGCATGGTGTATAAAAGTGATCATTAAAATTTGGGGATTGATGTTTGGCCGAACGTTGGCCTTAAAGCCCGGATGAGTCCATTAAGTTGATAATATTTCTTGAACCACTGTATGTACTATAGTCTTTTACACTTGAGAGAATTGCAGTGGAGGTGTTGTAGGGCGTTTTTGTATTGTCATTGTGTTAAATTATGTACAGCCATTTCATAGATGATGGATATAGAAATTAAAGGCTGAGAAATTATATTTTTGGTTGACATGTGTGTTCAAGTAACTAATGAACATCAGTAAGCTTCCAAAAATGGACTTCCATGCAAAGCCGAAGGTGGCGGCCGTATTGGATCAGTGATACTTAGAAGCACCTTGGAGATTGAGAGTCTGTTTCAGGAAAAGTGACTTGTGACAGATATTTGGTCTTATGGTCCCACGTCACATTTATTGAATTTGTTTAGCCGAGTAATTAAGAGAGCATCACAGTCTAGAAATAACTTACTGAAATTATCTCAATAACTAACAGTTATGTGTATATTCTCTGACACTTTTAATTTTTGCTCCAGTGAGATTTACAGAATTATTATTATTTATCTGAAGTAACTGTATGCATTGTAAGACCAAATCTCTGACTTTTCATGAAAGAGACCACAAAATTTTCGTAAATGTCTTTGTATTTTGTTTGAATGTTTCAGCTATTACTTTTGGTGCTGTGAACTATGACCCTGTGTAGCCTCCTTATGGATTCACTGATCATGTCCCATCAGTCACTATAATGCTCTGTGAAAGTATTCCTATGAAGGTCTTTTTGCCTGTGCTTGCTGTCTTTAATTCACAAGTTCTGCTAGAACTATCCATATTCTGAGTTGATAATTCTCTGTTGCAGACTTCAGGGGCATTCTCAACGGCAGTGTTCTTTGGTCACGAATACAATTTTTTCTCACTCTACCCACGGTCATTCTTTTCATGTATTGTTGCTGTGAGAAAGAAGTGTGTTTATTAGGACAGATTTGTGGTAATGTGAGAAAATAACTACAGCTTTTGTGAAAAGAATGTTTACAGTATTTAAGGGAATAGAATGTTGTTAATGAAAACGCTATGGGGTTTGAGTGAGGGATGAATATTGTCTACCCTTGATGCACTGGGGTAGGTGATGACTGCACTGATTATCCATGACTCGCAGTCTAACACTAGTTGTCCATGACTCCTTGTCTTCCAACTTAAAGCTGTGTTACCATCAAAGACGTATAAAATATATGTTGAGACTATTCTAGCATCTGTATTGGGCAGCTTTCTTCATGGCAAGATTAGATAAAAACATCTGTTGAATGTAGCGTTTTCAGTCATATGTATTAAATTTTGTTGTCATGTCAATTGACTATGTAATTGTAAACTGCTCACCTGGTGCACTGTGTATTCAAAAACGATAGGAATGAATTTATTAGGCCATTGATTGGGAACTACTTTTTACATTTGTGAAATTGAATTTACCTGGTGACTCTGTGTTTACCAACGAGATTAAAAAGTATTTCTGTCAGGTGTCGCATAAAACATAGATTCTGTATTTGTATCAACTGTAATTTTGCTAAGCAGGGGCGTAAAGTTTGTAACCATTAGTAACTGGATTTTATTTTGCTATTCGTTTTGTTGTGTTGATCTCCGTGACTATGGTGCTAGAAAAGAATAAAAAATGACCTGTGGGTTAGGATTAATTGTTTTTTGTTTGTTGTTAACAAACGTCGATGTCAGTGGTTGCACTTAATTGACGTCACTGGTTTGGCAGGGTCAACCAAATGAGACGTCAGTGTAGAGACTGCAAGAATCTTGCTAAGTAGCGGCCACATGCTTCCCCTGAAATGCATGGCGATATCTCGAGAGGTCTGGTGCGTTCTTGCGTTTTCGCGAGATTCTTTCCCCTACTGAACGCACACCTGGTTGCTTCCGTGTTACAAACCAGATGTCTTGGCTGGTTGACTGGACGGAACCAGCGGAATCGACCAAGTGCAACCATTTTGACCAGCTTGGATAGTGTAAATCAACTCTAAATAACGTTTGAAGAGGAGTGATTCGACTGGTTTCCGCTTGAGGCTTGTTTCGTAACTCAAGTAAAAGCTTGTAAGATCTCGTGCTTCGCTTGTGGTGTATGGCGATCACGAAGCCGTACCGGTACGTCATCTCCCAAACTCGCAAACTATCCTAACACAATGCAGCCCAGATAGCGTTACCCTTCCCTACAATGGGATGTTCGCTCATTTTTAAAGTCAACATTGCTGTCTTGGCGTCTGCTTCTTTTAATGCAGGCGGACTGATTTTGAGATATCACGAATTCGTGAGTGGCGGGAGGACTGATTGTCGTTTTTGAATTGTTTTCGTCTTCCGTTGTTGACTTTTCCTCCAGGTTTTATCCGCTTTTACAAGTTCTCTGAAATAAAATCGAAGCTATGTTATCACAAGTTCGAAATAGAAATGGAAACATTCAGGTGCCACTGTTAATTGGAGACTTATTGAAGTATTCAGTGTATCCGACCTCTCTGTGCACAGGACGTATTGACGCAACCACACTTCTACACGCGGGATGAAGTGATTTCGCTTAAAGAGGCCCGGAACGCGAATAATTGCAAATATTGAAAGTGGTGCTCTGCCACTGAAACAGAGTTGAACCTGCCCACCAGGTTTTTCTAGAGTTTGTTCGAAAAGATTTGTAATTTCTGCTAAAATCAAATCATTTTCCTTTACTTTCAAATTTCAAAGTCAACTGCTCACCACTTCGTCGATTTTTCTCTTATTTGGCATGACAAGATATAGACGTGGCACATTTCTCTTATATTATGGAAAATGTGACTTTTGACCTCAAGCGCATTCAAGTAACTGGCTATGAGCTCATTTATCACAAGTTTTTCGTTCGCGCGTATTTCAAAAACCGTGAATTTCGTGATTTTGTCTGAAAATTTCCTCACAGGGAAAGTGAATTACTTTGTACTAGACGTTGCGAGTTTGTACTTTCACCAGGAATTGTTTAAAAGATATTTTGACGAGCTTTCGCATTCTATGCGTCCTTAAAATGTGAAATTTCTTTGCTAGCATTGACCAAAGTGATACCTTTTGTTATTTTTGTTTTTGTTTTTGTTTTCCTCGTAGTTATTACCACATATTAAAAATGTGGAGTTTAATCTGTATTTATGCTAATTTCGGGTCTGTAAACCAGTAATTGCAATACAAAGTATATACGATGAGATTTACAAAAGTATACAACTAACCTGACTGAAATTAAAGACACACGTTGAAACTCTGTTAATCATAATACACCACTTCCCAATACTTAGCAGTTGCAAACCGGAATCCGATATAAATCCCGTCTGCGTGCCCTAGACTCAAGACACTCCGTGTGTCATATCAACTTACTCCACGGAAACCGAGTTCTTTCCCATCAGTCAACATTCCGCCCCGCCCCCTTTTGCTAGGGCGCGCTCAGTGATGAGGTACTGAGCGTTCTCGCGACACGTGTCTTTCACACGCGAGTGCCTTCCGTCAACAGCGCAAATCCGTTTTTTCAATGTCTGATCACATATTCGAATTAAAATGGTTTATGGGTTTCGACAAACTCAATCGTACATCTTATCGGTACGATTTATGGCTGTGACAAAATATTTCGTCATTTTTTAATCTCGCTGAGTCATGAAGATTGAAGATAAATGATAGTCCGCGCATTTACGCATTTGCCTTGTTGACTTTTCTCTCGAATAACTTTCCAAGTTATTACGGATTACTCTAGATCTCTCGACAATCCGACAATTTTGTTTTCACCTAAGGAATTCTCATCGATTTGTCAATGACATGTATTATTACGTCAACTCTTTCATACGATAGCTGGCCATTCAAATGGGGTGCATCGCTTGAAAAATATAAAGGGACAAAGGGTTCTTAAACTTTTTGCGCGTTGAAATGTACTGAATCAACGCGTAATTTTAATCAGTTCATGTAGTTCTATCCCAAAATGCACGTAGATTAAGCAAAAGTAGACATAGATTAAACAAAAGTACACGTAGATGAAGCAAAAGTACACGTAGATTAAGCACATTTCAACGCGTAAAAAAGTTACTCATTTAAGAACCCTTTGGCGCTTCACAGAAAAAATGAGGTGACGGGTAACGAGCGTTTGGAAGAGTTTCAAGGCATGGCACATATGAATGAAAAGCGCATTATAAGATGTCTGTGGACTGGACTGAGTGAGGAAGAATTTGAGTCACTCTTACGCTTATTTGCCTACACGCGTCTTCATTGTCTATGGGCGTATGTCCGAACGGTAAGTGAGGGCATATTTACTAGGTTTCTGGGACAGATAACTGACCGTTTCTATACTTCTCGTGAGACCGTCTGTGTTCGGTGCACAAAATTTCCCGTCGCGTTGTTGCGTTCTAATTTTAGCATGGTAAAAGTTAAGAATGGTCTNTGTTTATTGTGCATGTATGTGCTTCAAGCACGCGGCTATTAAACATCACTTCAGAAACGAAGGCTAAAAATCGTTCACAGTCCGCCATTTTTTCACGGTGTTGTAAAGCTAACCAATGACTGCCAAGATTACATCGACCAATGCTAAAGCACGTGCCACTAGGTGATACCGGCGTGCTGGCTGGGCTAAGCACGCAGGGAACCAGCGAGTTGCTAGGGTACGCTCAGTGATGAGGTACTGAGCGTTCTCGCGACACGTGTCTTTCACACGCGAGTGCCTTTCGTCAACAGCGCAAATCCGTTTTTTCAATGTCTGACCACATATTCGAATTAAAATGGTTTATGGGTTTCGACAAACTCAATCGTACATCTTATCGGTACGATTTATGGCTGTGACAAAATATTTCGTCATTTTTTAATCTCGCTGAGTCATGAAGATTGAAGATAAATGATAGTCCGCACATTTACGCATTTGCCTTGTTGACTTTTCTCTCGAATAACTTTCCAAGTTATTACGGATTACTCTAGATCTCTCGACATTCCGACAATTTTGTTTTCACCTAAGGAATTCTCATCGATTTGTCAATGACATGTATTATTACGTCAACTCTTTCACACGATAGCTGGCCATTCAAATGGGGTGCATCGCTTGAAAAATATGAAGGGACAAAGGGTTCTTAAACTTTTTGCGCGTTGAAATGTACTGAATCAACGCGTAATTTTAATCAGTTCATGTAGTTCTATCCCAAAATGCACGTAGATTAAGCAAAAGTAGACATAGATTAAGCAAAAGTACACGTAGATGAAGCAAAAGTACACGTAGATTAAGCACATTTCAACGCGTAAAAAAGTTACTCATTTAAGAACCCTTTGGCGCTTCACAGAAAAATGAGGTGACGGGTAACGAGCGTTTGGAAGAGTTTCAAGGCATGGCACATATGAATGAAAAGCGCATTATAAGATGTCTGTGGACTGGACTGAGTGAGGAAGAATTTTAGTCACTCTTACGCTTATTTGCCTACACGCGTCTTCATTGTCTATGGGCGTATGTCCGAACGGTAAGTGAGGGCATATTTACTAGGTTTCTGGGACAGAACTGACCGTTTCTTTACTTCTCGTGAGACCGTCTGTGTTCGGTGCACAAAATTTCCCGTCGCGTTGTTGCGTTCTAATTTTAGCATGGTAAAAGTTAAGAATGGTCTACATCACAGCTTTGTAATAAAGGCAGGTTTACATAGTAGTTCAATAGACTCTAGTCATAATCCGTACAAAATACGACTGTCTTGAAGCCAGATATTTCCAACACCGGTGTGGTCTGTGTCCTGGCGCATTTTCACGCAAATACACTATACAGGCTTCCATGGGTTATCACTAGCTGAGAAGATCCATAATAAGGAAGACAATGTATCTCAAATGTTACCCCATGTCAACTTGTCCGTCCCCGTTTTCATCCATCTGTTCCACCAGGGTATTCAGTTGAGCTTGATTCATTGGGATTCTCATGGCCTGCATGGAAAAAGAAACGTACATGGATGTTCCAGAGTTGTGTGCGATACATTTCAAATCAAAATTGTCTTAAAAATACAGCAGTGCCAACCCTGGCGTGCTTTTCATAAACGCCAGAACTTCACGAAAACGTAAGATCACGCAAGACTGTGAGATACCGCCATGAATTATAATTAGAGAAGCACGTGAGACCGTGAAGTAACAGATAAAATACCTGAGGTTGTTTTTAGAAAGTATCGTCTTCTAACGTGATGCAGTTATTCAGAGACTTAACTTCCAGTCCAAATTATTCGAGTACACGGTTTAGATTGGCGCATAACGGATGATACTTACACAATTTTACACAATTATTATATTAATAAACTTGTCTTGTATGATGGAAATTATGGATCGAGGTTACAGTACTTGTACACTGGACACGTTTAAACAAATCATTTACCTGTATTCCAGTGACGAATTCTTCTCTTGATATTTTACAGTCCCCGTCTTGATCAAACTGTTTAAAGATGTCCACGAGTCGCAGACTTTTATAAGATATGTACCACTTTAAAATTGTCATCGGGTTCTTATTGGCAAAGAACTTGTTTTGTTCAGCACCGTCTGTGGAAAAATATTGATAGGTGTTAAAACTTCCTTTTTTCATAGAGATTCACATTTCAATATCATTTTTGTTAAAAAACATGAATCGAATTTTAACACAAATCATGCGGTTCCGTTGGCACCAATTCTCCAGCAATGCTTTTCAAAGTCGGTGACGCCAATTTTCTTCCTAATAATCAGAACAGAGCGTCCCCTAGCGTCACTTTTTATGAAGTTAGAAAAACTAATAGGACAGAATGACTCCTACTCAAACATGTAGAGTAATCTTAATTTGTTATAAATTGATGAGGAGGCTCAGTGGTGAAAACAAGAGGCATCGTTAAAACACGTCGTTCTTGATTCCTCCTATTTCAGTTCAATAGGCCTGTGATCAATTTAAAAACCAATAACTTCGTTTTACAATGGTTAAATCAAAACAAGTCTGCTTTAAAACATCTTTTACCAAGTTCGTTGCTTCCTGTCACGACCCCTGTGTACTTGAACGTGAAGTGTGGCTTGACCTCTTTGATTTCGTCTGCCGAGAGAGTGGACTCTTTGAATACGGGAATACCCTGCGAAAATCCCAAATTAGATTTGCCTACAACATACACTTCAAAAAGACACATTTCTTTTCGCAAAATATGGCTAATATAAGATTCGTTTACACAAAGTTGGCGAAAAGTGGGTATCGCGTGACTGGTCTGTTTTCTAATGCTTGATCAATAAATATTCATCGAACTGTTCTCATGCACTAATGAAGTATTAACTGAAGTGAGTAGTATACCGCTTGGGAAAAATGTCGAACATAAACGGATTCGATGTCCTTCAGATAAGAGAGTGCGGCTCCTTCGCGTACCTAAAACTTAGCGCTGTATCAGGTCTTTAGGGCATAATCATAAATCTATCTTTATCACGTGGAGAATTAAAATGTGACTGATTATTTGAGAGGGAGAATGTGCTTCCGACCAAAGGGAGTAATGCGGCTTATTGGCTTAGACACCTGTTTTAAATCTTTTGGTGTAGCATGATTTACTCACAGCAAAGCCTCTTGCTGAAATTTAATCACGGTTTTCAAGTTACAAGAAAAATGCAGAAATAAACCCAATAAATCTCCGAATATTTTACGCTGTTTTAAAAAACAATCTCCAAACCTCACCGTCATGTCCAGCGTTACCAGGGCGCTGTTTGGATTTCTGAGAACACATTCGAGTATGACAACCGACGCTACTGTTGTCAGTGGGTTATTTCCAATCTACAAAAAATATTGATATATAAAGTGGATTCCTGTTGAACCTTTGTCAGCTGCATCACTCGCTCATTGTTTGAAAATAGACCTTTGCTGGCAGAAGCTTGCAAGTTAACTGTTTGCAAAGCATCTTAAAACATCGCAGAATTACACAACGTTGTCTTAGAAATGCTATATGCGGTGTTGTATGATATCCAGTGTGCATTTATTCTTAGAAAAATTTTTATGACCGACAAGTCATTTTATGACCAATGCCTCTTTCACGAGTGGTTTTATGCGCCCGGCTGATAAAAAGAGGTCAAAGTTGTTACTGACGACATGTTACCAAATCTGCCGTTTCTCTCACCTTAAGAATTCGTAGCGATTCATTGGCCTCCAACATCTTAGCCAGTCTAGACGCACCATCGTCATGTATGCGATTGTTGCTTATATCGAGGTCGATCAAAGAATCGTTGAGTTTCAAGGCCTCGGCCATTGCACTTGCGCCGCGGTCAGCTAGACCGTTCATTTCCAGCACCAACGACTTCAAGCCAACGTTCTCCTGGAAGTATAGATCTATTTTGAATGTCTCTAGCCGTGCTTTGTTTCGATTGGTCATATTTTGACTTAAATATACCACTTACGTTGACCTCGTTCTTGATTGACCAATCAAGAACCAGATGTTATAGATCTGCAACAACTTGACTCAAATGCTAACAGAGTCTGAGTTCGAGACCAAAAACATGATTTTACAAATACTCTTTCCGTTTCATTTAGGTTTATCTTAAAAAACTTCAGGAAACGAATTTTAACGCTAAATAGTTTAATCAAAACTGAAGCTCAAATAATGCTCATGAAACACAACTGCAATTATTTTCAAACGTAACTGAATTTAATATGAATTTCCTAGATTGATTTTTTGGTGGTGCACCACCACTTAAAATGGCCGCCGTAGTGAGTGAAAGCTGACTCGTTCATTATGGATACTCACTCAAATACCGCCATAAGCAGTGAACTCCTCCCGCTTTCGAAAAAAAATCAAAAATAATAGTTACATAAAGCAAACACAAACAGGGTAGAAAGTTACGAAATGCTTCTATTTTAGTGACATCTTTCAGCTGACGAAACTAAACCTGCATTTAAAATTGGAGAATGGAAAGGAAAGAGTTACGTTAAGGTTCAGTGCTGCCACCGAGACCCGGAGTTCAGTCTTTGTAGTCGAAATCGAACTCGCGATTACTTCTGACGTTTTCAGTACTCTACTCTTGTGGGAACGTAAAAAAGTGTCTATTATTTTGTGCTCAAGTACATTCACGTGGATGTCTGGCTAATCCTAGTTTTGAGATTACACCGCGGTCCCAAGACTGGGTTACAAAAAACTCCAGGTCGAGGTTAAATCTAAGCTCTCGAACTCCAAGTTATTTTTTACATTTTCAGCTCTCACGTAAGACCCTATACACTGTGTATATTATGATTTAAGTCGAATTTCTAATCCATGTTCCCATTTGATGACTCCTGGGTTTGAGCTGCTAACTTGAGAATTTTGCGTTAATTCTCAAAAATCGTATAGCTTTAATGTTGGGGTCATCCGTGTGAACAAGAAATAGACATTCGTGCCTTATCTTTCGTTTCCACCTGCTTGTAAATTATGGCAATGCATGTGTCCTCGGGCTCTAGTACGTGTTGTTAACACAACAGTGCTTCATTAGGTATAAAAGTGCATGTACTGTATATTACCGCCAAGCCTCGAGCTATGGAAACAGCTCCAAAAGCCATGAACTTGTTCCAGCTGAGGTTGAGCACCCTTAGCACGTCGTTGGCACCAATAGCGGGACCCAGAATATCTGCAGCTTTGTCCCCAAAATTGTTGTAGCTGAGATCCAATTCTTTAAGAGTCTTGTTTTTCTATCAATAGTAAACAGTTGCAGTTACAATTATTCATTGTTCTAAACAACATGGGTATGGTGTCCATGAACTTACATTTCAACAGATGAGAAAAAGAGTAGGGTTGGCGTACATAGCAATTTAAACCAGGTCTGCGTTCTGTAGACCACAAAACATTAGCTAAGCAGTTACGGCGAGAAATTTACGCGTATGAAACGGAATTGGTGAATTCTATCCCATAATTCAACATTCCAAACGCACCGACCAATTGTTTCAGTGGCTGTCATTCTGGAATGAAGGATACGTTAGCAAGCTCCCGATCATACTCGTGAATAACGCTCGCCTTTTACCCCTCCTGATTTGCGAGGTCTTCCATGGTCTTACTTTGTGTGTAGTCTATAGGGAACGCATCCCAGTTTGTTTCATTAACCGAAAATCGATGCGTGTGCATCGCAGAAAATGGTTTTGTGGTCCCGGTATACGGGTGATCAGTCACCGCCAGAGATCCAGAAGGAGTGCCACGCAGACGATCGTCTGCTTGGTAAGCTAGTAGTTGATTTCGGATAAATGCTACGAAAATACTCGCAACTAAATTGAATTTCTGACTGGAGTGATTTCTACAGTCCGTTTATCCAGGTCTACTTATAGTGCTTCTCAAGAAGGCCACTATCTCGCAATTCTTTGGGTATGTGCCGTCTCACGCTATCCGTAAAAAGGTTAATATATGGAATTCCAAACTTGTCAGTTGTTAACACGCATGATTTTTACACGCTAGCGCGTTAATTGTAGCCTGCATATATCAAATAATAATAATTTGCTCTGAAACTGTCCGATCACCAATGCACTAACAGGTCAGTCCCGCTCACTCCAGTCCTAGGATTCATTTCTCAAGGCACTATTTATGACAAACTTCCTCACGACAATATGTCAGTATGACAGCAACACATTCTGTCAGTTACTGAATAATATTCACGCATAAATTCGTAAATGAAAGGATCAAGTTGCCGTATTTAAGCAGGGATGTATACAAATCTAAACAACCAACCCGTTCTTTATGAGTCCATTTGATCTGAAGCCTTAATCGAGTTGCATAATAACGAGAACAATCATCGTCGCAGCACATTATCCGTTATGAAATAGATTAGCTCGTTAATGAGTCAATCCTGCACGCGTGAACGTGAAAAACTGAACGTTAACAACTGAAAGGCTCAGAATTCCATACTGCTACTATTTTACTATTGAGTTCTAACGGAACAAATGTCGCAATTTTCAGTCAGCAAAAGAAATGAAATGCAAAACAAATTGTTACTGTAGTAGTATATAGAAATAGATTCCGGAGAAAATGGCCACGTGGACAGGATTACTGCGTGCAATGCTTCATCGTGAGGAATTGGATAATTGCGTAAATCTAGCGCTATTTTGTCGATTAAACTTCGAGAGGTTTACCGTTAATTGACCCACACGAAAACCGTTGGAGAGATCAATACACTGATTGTCACCGTTTATTTCAAATACACTCACTTTCGCAACATTCACTCAAGCCACAGCGACTGAATCGTTACGTCACATGTTTAATTACCAAGACTTAGCTACGTCCTGATTACAGAAGTTTAATGGAAGTGTTAGTTACAGTTGGTTTGATGAAATCAATCGTTTAGGTCCACCATTTCTTTAGAGTTCATCTAGTACTTACAAATACTAACAGCATGTTTTCTAGGAACCAATGACGCTTCCATTAGAAATGATGTCTGAGTGCTGTGTGCTTTTACAATGCCCTCTTTCCCACGATTCCAAAAGCAAACGTATAACTGCAGTTTAGCCACTGGAAAGGTTATTTTTGCCCCTATTTTTGTCAACCGTGCATAAAATTGTTGAATAGCATTCAGTACTTATACATATTCATTACCGTTAATATTTCAGCTATACATTCGGCGTCTTTGTCATGGAAGTTGTTACCTGAAAATAACAAAATTACCAGCGTAGCTTTCAAGTACAATTAAAACATGTTTTTAGATTTTCAGTCAATGGATGAATGCTTCTGGTTGTCGACTCAGATGCTGCTTTTTGTGGAATACAGCACTTTTGTAAATGTTACATGCGCTCTTTATCGTCCTGGGAATTGATTATAGCTCTGAATAAATATTGAATTTTTTAAAGAATCCATATAACTTTATTTGTACGCCCGTGTACTACGTTTATTGAGTCAAATCCGTATAGAATACGAACATTCCGTATAAGTTACCATGTATGATCCGTAGAATGAACAAGACATTCGCGAGGTAAAAATCTTCGTTTATAGAGAGGAAAGTGGTAATTATATCTCACAATTGCGCATTCTAGTCTCGCTGATCAATTACTTCAGTGGCAGCCATTTTGCTGGTCCAATAAAGCCCCGAGCGGAACTCACGAAGTACTCGCCTTTCGTTCGCGTAGTTGTGCATGGTCTAGCATAATCTTGCTTTTTTGCGTCTACGGAACTAACTCCAGGCAGCCAGCGAATAATGTCCTGATATGTTGAGTAAGATTCAAACACACAGACACAGACTTCCTCTCTCACGTTACACCCGGAAACGTTTTGTCTGTGACGATAATGACTTAAAATTTTGTCAATACATTCATATCGTTACCGTTTTATGAATGAAGATGTGGTTCGATCAAATTCACAACAATTCATCTTTTAGTAATTATAACAGTAGAATGCTTGTGCTTAAGGTGTCGGAGGGAAGTTTTCAATCAGGGACATTACCGGCCATGAGCGTTTTATAATATTGATTGGGTTTCGGTGTCGGTTTGAATGTTATTACTCCAACATTTTTTTATAGATACCAACCCGATAGACTAAGCTTGTAGACCGTTTCGTTGCTTGTTAACGTCTTCGTCAGGTGTCCAAGACCGTCGCTGCCCATGCAGTTTTCATTCAAACTCTGAAATAGGAATGTGATAACTAGGGCTGCATAGCTTTAATAACGAAATGATACGATCCGATATCGATATCTAACAATCCGATATGATACTTTGAGGAAATGTTTCAAGACACTGGTGTTGTTAAAAAAAGAGTACAACTACTTTGTATTTGAATACTTAACCGAAATAGTCTGATTAACTTCGTTTTCTTTTCACAAACTATAGATGTTACCAAGAAAAGAAACTGGAAACGGCTCTTTCTGAAGACAGCAAGTCTCTTTCCCACCCGTGTAATGGTGCTCCCTACGAAGCTGAAAATCCGTTTAAAGGACACATTGCTTCCATAGACGTATATATTCGACATCTTTGCCAATGTGGGAGATTGTCTAATGAGAGAGAGGTATCTGTAACTTTGCACGTTCTGATGCGCTTCTGTTTCCATCCAAAACAATGGTTTGACGTCAATCACTACAATCCCATAGTCCTTTTCAAGAATTCGTCTAGACGACATCTTTTCTTGGGAGGACTGACTGTAATGTAATCATCAGGCCTAGCCACAGCTTTTTCTGGTTCTGTTCCGAGTCCTATTACAGGGTGCTGTCTTTGGAATTCAGCGACACACTTCTCGAACATAGTTCAGATGTCGTATCCGTTTCGGTTTTAAAAGGCCTTTCTTCCGGGCATTTCCAGACCTTTGCAACTAAGACAGAAATTTTATTTGCTGTGTCTCGCAGAGCAATACCCCTCTCAAGTATTTTGAGTATTGCGTACGTCTGTTAAGCACTACATGTATATGGAACATTCGGTAATAAACGTTTGTAATGTTTGCAAGTCTCTCGATAAAATACAGGGTCCAAAGTCACAAAAAAATAAAAAGAGCAATAGCTGATGAGAAATATTTCTAAAATATTGTCTGTGCTAGCACTACTCTTTAAACGGTATTTTGCCGGTGTTTTCCCAAACGGTTTTTGATATAGTAGCGACATCGAGTACTGGTATACAGCACACTCAAAATACAAACTGAAACTTAGGTCTACATTGTATAATTTTTAATCACGTTTAAGAAGTAGACAAGCAAGTGCTGAAGAATTTACACTCAGATATGCTTTACGCAGTAAATGCCATATTCCGGATACATTTGCTTCAATAAATTCTCTAGTCATAAAAGTATGAAACAGTCAAGGGCTTATAAAAAGTTCTCGATTTATTTATTTATACTTCCTTAAAAGACTGAGTAACCACTTCAGTGAATACACTGATTTTCAAGTGAGCCCAGACGGAAATAATTACATGATGTAAATACAGAGAGCTATGCACAATTAGATTGAAAAGATTAAGAAATAAAAGTAAATTAGTTATAAAATTAGTTAATGTGTACAATTAGGTGAATAAATAAGATAAACTATAGTAAAATAATGACGAACTGAGCCTACAGCCCCGAACCGTGCACAAAGTCCCAGTTTTTCTGTTTGAAGACATGGACATAGGGCACGTTCGTGACTGCAGTTCCCAGTCCGTTGTAAGCGACAGCACCCTTGCAGGCAAAGGTTCTTTTGCCACAATTGTTTTCTGGTTTATCTGGCACTAAGAATTTGACATAGACTAAGTGACATATAAAGATCACTATTTACAACACGAGTTTAATCAACGATAAAACGTACTTACAAGAATTCGTATTCTTGTGTTTTCCGCTAGCATCCAGCTGACATATTGGGCCCCTTTCTTGTCGATTCCATTTCCGTCCAAGTTCAGGTATGTGATTGTTGTATTTGCCTATGAACAGACATGATGAGTATTGATATTAATAACATCTCAACACCTAGAGACAAAGTCATTGCTTTTATACACATCTAAGGTAAATTGATTATTAGCCGATTTATACCAACTGCAGACGGATAGCGACGTTTCGCGCATCATCATGTTATCTAAATTCACTAGAGAAGACAAATCGAACGTCTGCTGTGCCTTCATATCGCCCGACTTAAAATCAATCTACAGATCTGCCTTCTTGCTAACATCCCAATAATGTCTTTTCTGGTTAGACTCAGCTTGAGATTCTAAGGAATGATTTGAACAGACGCAGACCTCGTGAATGGCCAAATTTCCAGGCAGTATAAAAGTATTGATTAGTCGGGCGAAATACAGATGACATGCTTGCAGACTAAAATAAAAATAATGAAAACTGCAAGACTGGTCTCAACCCTTGGTTTTGTCACAAAGAGGAAGCCATCTTTTTTCGGTCAGCGGCCACCTGGAATTCGCCGAAACGTTCATTTTATCGAAGTGACATTGCTTACAAAATGACCGAGGGACTGTTTCAGAAAAGTGGAGGGCGTTTTTGGAAAAAAGGAGGAGGATATCTTTCGGACACTGAAATTGGCGCCCGCAGTGCCTCATTCAGCTGTGAGCTGCTACAACGAGAGGAAGGTTTCGCTAAGTTGTAATGAGTAGAAAGTTTCGCTAAGTTGAGATGAGAGGAATGCTTCACTGAGTTGTATTGAGAGGAAGGTTTCGCTGAGTTGTAATCAGACGAAGGTTTCGCTAAGGTTGGCAGCTGATTGACAACAACAACAAAATGGAATGTTTCACTGAGTTGTATTGAGAGGAAGGTTTCGCTAAGTTGTAATGAGTAGAAAGTTTGGCTAAGTTGAAATGAGAGGAATGTTTCACTGAGTTGTATTGAGAGGAAGGTTTCGCTGAGTTGTAATCAGACGAAGGTTTCGCTAAGGTTGGCAGCTGATTGACAACAACAACAAGGAGGGGGTCTGACAAAGTGATCTATTTAAAGAATAGTGAAAGATTAACAAATGAGAAATTGAGGACATCTTGACACGTACCAGCAAGGCATTGCAGAGGGCTAAGACGGACTGTGAAGACAGGCCTCTATTCTTTATCACAACATCCGTAGTTATCAATGCCTTCTGAACACATGTGATGGGCGTTTCTCCAAGTTTCCGACAAGTTTTTTGATATGTTGATTTTCCGTAAGTGTCGACTGGCGACTTGGCCTTTTCTGAAAAAGAGGCTAGAATGGAAAACCTAACGACACAATCCAGCCTCCCGTTCAGTAACGCTGAGACATCGCTAAAAAGCAAGACTTCGCGAGATTACGTGAGATGTTTCCGTGTATTTTAAGTGAGAACACGTGACTAAAACTAGATTTTAGCTAGGTCCTAGCGTTACTGAACGCACGCCCGGATTATCGAATAGAGGAGCACTGTACGGAAACTTCCGAAATTGTAAAAGCTCCAGATTTCATTAAATTACATATTTCTGGCACTTGTTTTCTCCAATTTCAGCACAAATGACATTTTGCATAATTAACGTCAGTGCAGACATGTAGCCCATGTTTAGTCAAATTCACTTGTTTCACTTTTAATTGTAGTAAAGCCGACACAGGCTAGCCTAGTCTCCGGTTTAGATTTACATTATTTTTGGTGTAAACTTTGATTTCCTTGGTCCGTTCACAAACTTGCAGAAAATTTACAAAACTGTATTTATTTCTCCTACCGGAAATTGCCTCTTTCTGACGATTGTTGTTTCTTCACATGAAAAGTAACTGCTTCGATTCAGCAAATGGACTTAGGTATTACTGAACAGAGTTTTTGACATTAAGTGACCCAAAACATGCACTAGGCTATTGTTAAACAGATTCAAACATCCACGTAGTAGTTGCTCATTTTCCATCGACAGTATACTTGACGTACTAAAAATTAATACATGTTTTTCCAATTCCCCGTGGTGACAATCGAACCTTTACCATGGGTCGCAGAACATTTACTATGGAAAGGAATTCATCACGCAACGCAAGATTTTTTACCACGCACCCAGAGACAATTCCACGGAACCTGAGCTATAAGTAGAAGTATGAGTACAGTTCAACTATTCCGTGGTAACTAATGCTCCGTAGACGGCAGTACTCGGAACCGATTACCAATCCATATAGTCCAGGTGATTCTTCAGTTTAATGAAATGCAACCGTGACGGAAACACTTGACACTACGATAAACAGTAGAATTAGTTGTTCATTTTTGGTGGCGCAAAACATATTAGATGTTCAACGAAAATGCAAATGCTTTGGACACTTTCACAATCTACTTCCATTGCAGAAAAATTGCAATTGTCATCTGTATCAAGTTCTTAATGTGTTTTCAATTCATAAAAGATTCCATCAAACAAAAGTATGATTGATTTGTGTTCAAGAGCAGTGTTCTGTTGAGCTGAGGACTTTTAAGATACGTTTCAAATATTACAACATTGCATGAAGGAGGCCGATACTTGACATAGCCTAATTTACTTTGATTAAGTCTACATTAACAGATGATTGATCATGAGAACTGTCGGTACTGTTGCCCTCTGGTTCACGTCAATTATTCCACGGTTAGTTACCAATTACTATTTGTTGTCGTGATTTTCAAATCTTTCCTAGACCAGGGTTGCGTTCCGTAAACGCAAGGTGCTAGTCGCGGGAAAAGCTGAACGTGATTACATGCTTCTCTTCTAATGCACGGCGATTTCTCGCTAAAACTTGCGCGATCTTGCGCTTTTGCGGGTACCTTGTGACTACGGAACGCAGCCCGGTAATTTATCTCACAAAGTACCAAAACGGTTGAGGGAATTGAGTCACACCAAATAAATATTTTACCCTGAAAGCGCCGATAGCAAAGTCTCAAACACCTGTAAGCCTATCGATACCCGTGCCGTGTTTACCATCAAACACCACAATTTATAAACAAACTTGGCTTAAAAGGTTTGTTCTATTGAAATGAACAGGATGACATCTCTTCTGTGTTCACAGGAACACCTCTTCTCTCAACAGACTTACACAATGAATTCATAATGGATGAACAAATAACTGACTACTGCAGGCACGGCAAGCTTTATACAGCGGTGCTATTTAATGAACAACTCAATCACAAGCATAGTCTATGCGTATTAATATGACAAAATTGATTTGTAACTGACCCATCCGTTCCAGGGTTGCAGGTGAAGATTAAAAGAAAATGTATGGATTTAAATTGTGCTGCAAAGCTGAGGTAGTTCCATATGTAAAGTTGTTGATGTGGCAAACAGAATTAATTTAATTTTTTAGAAACACCATCACGTTATTATGATTCATCTAAAGATGCACTGCAAAGTTGACATAAGGATAATTTAAATATTGTCCGTTTTTCGTGTATTTTGAACAAATTGCTTTTTCGCGTTTACACATGCGTACTAACAACAAATCGGGATTCTATGGTATTTTGTATGTTGTTCCACCTGCCATTACAGGCACAAAACGACCTACCATCCATTTCGATATCTGTATCGTACAAGTTGTCCTCCTCAGCGACGTCATCGTCCACTTGTCCCTGAGCTGCTGGCTTACACCCCTCGTCGGTCGAGTTGCGCTTGCTTTCCGTGTCTATCTCAATCGTCAGTTGCCGTCCCAGGTCCGTCAACGGCTTAATGCTACTGCTCCGTAAAATGGACGAGGCCCTCTCTACAGCTATACTGGATCGTTCACGGGACTTCATGACAATCCTGTTGCTGCTGTTTTTATTCTCTGAATCAGCCATAGTCACTTCTGCTTACATTCATTACCCTTAAGATCCGTTTCACTGTAGATATTTATGTATGTATGTACTTCCTCATGGTTTCAAAAATATTTCAGACCAACTTTAGATACGTCACGATTTTTGTCCATAATAACAACTTGATCATATGCACGAACAGGGCATCTTACTCCATTTGTTTTACTACAGAGCGATTATCTTAATCCTTGCTCTATACAAATCTTCGGTCGCTAACGCCGACAGATAGGCTTTATTAAATGATTCCACGGTTCCGAGTTGACTAGGCTCATATCTGTCTCATTTAGTGCGATACTGCTTAACTTGTTCAAACTGCAGTATTCCGGCTACCGTAACACAGTTAATCTTCACCGGTTGCCATGACTACGTGTTCTTAACTATACGTAGTTGTTGCGTTACGTTAGTTTATTCAATCGCATCCATGCCATACTCTGGTCTTGGCTGCTTGACGTGTTCATTAATTCAGCCAATTACATCGTAACGATTGGTTAATACACGTGTACGCGGTGACCGTTACCAATTATAACAAAAATCTATTCACCTTACCGAAAAGTAACGACAGACAAAGCAAAACAGTCCCGTTCGATGTCTTCGCAACTTGACGTCTTGAAAATTATTTCGCTTGTGTGGTGCAGTCAGCAATCGCGTTCTAACGACCACAGTGTTATCGTTTCGATATCTAATCACCTTCCTTTCATACGCTGCATTGCAAACTGAATACAGCTGATGTGTACTCGTGTTAAATAAAAATCACTTGAGTGAATGAGAATCGAACACACCTTCGTATAGTCACCAAACTCCTCATTGTATGTAAACAGTAGTGAGACAGCGCTAAGCCAAAAACAAATCACAAAATGCTTTTGTATGCTGCTACTCAACGATACAGGCAAACTGACGATTATTTTATTTGCAAACTGCAAAATTCGTGTCAAATATTGAACGTCGCAACGAGCTGATGTCATACATTACTTGGTATTGTGTAAAAAAATCTGATTCGTTCTGTGCAAACTTCAGCGTAAAAGAATGTCAATATTTAAACTGTCTACAAAAGCCAACATTTAACCGGCAAGCGAAAATCAAATAAACGTGGAATACACTTTTAACTATTACAACGCCAAGAAAAACTTAAACGTTTGTTTTGGATCATGGCTATCATTAACCGAGTCTTCAAAATATTGAAGACACTTGGAACCTTTACCTGGGACAACATTTTCATAACAGACAGAAATGTCACAACTGTTAAATTCTAATTACATGTAACCAAAATTGCTCAATCGTCGTGACTGTCACACCAGTTTTGTGTGTCACAATTTGGACCTGCACTGAAGCTAACATCCCCATAACACAGCAAAGCTATTTACATTCATGGACTTATCAGGCTGGGTTTGGGCTTTGATTAGTTCCTTTTTTCTCGGTGCATACGACTTGGAATACGTCCGAACTCCGTATTTTCTTTCTATACAAGATTTTTCTGTAGTTGTTTAATTCTAAAATGGTGTTAATGAGTTTCTTTCGAGAACCAATATCGGTTGGGAATAATCATTTTAGCGATATTTTTCTGATTGAGAATAAAAATTTAATTTCTGGAAATTCTGAAAGTAGATTCCGTGATGAATTGAAATTTGCTGTTCATTCCAAATTGAAGGTTAGAGTTAGGCCTAGCGTTTGGATTAGGTTCAGGGATAGGGTTATGACTGGGATTAGGTTAGAGTTAGGATTAGGGTTGGTAGTGGTTACGACACCTGTTGACCTTGGCTGAGTGTTGGAATTCGGGTAAGCCTCATAAACTTTTTCATATTTCTACCATCCTTCCGTTTGCATATACTTATGTTTGTGTTGTTGAATTCGTAAGTGGTGTCATACGTTCCTTGTACGAAGAAATAACTTGTTAGCAATGACCATATTGGAAAGCAGTGCTATCACCGAAGAGGCCACCCTCATTTTAAAATCACAATAAATAAATAAGTAAATAAATAAATAAACAAATAAATAAATAAATGAAAAGCAATTGTTTTTGCATCATTAGTAGTCAAACTCGTACGAAACTATATACTTTTAAAGTTATTGATAGTCTGTCTGTCATTGTCAACCTGACGACATAAAAGTTTAGTCTAAAGGCAAAAAATCTGTGGTGAGAGGCAGAGCGGCAAAAAGGTGAACTACAGGAGTAACTACTGCTCCTTGGTATTGTTCTAAACTTCATTATTTCTGTAAAATTGAAACAATACGAAATTTTTACATCAACTTTTACCTCAGCAAGGCGTAAAATGGAATTCTATTTAAGGAAAGCGTCCCGTGGTTGTGAAAAAATGAAGAGACGAAGTCCTCCGCTCCGAGTAGTATCTCGACGACACCCGTCACAAGGTTCGAAACTTAAGAGTTATTGCGAAAGCCAAGTTCTCCTTCGTTATTGTTACATGAGTCCGAGACGGCCAAAGCTCAAGCAATTTCTGTGGCAAATGTGCTTGGCGAGCGATGTGTTCGTCACCCCACTGAAGTCAGCATGGTATTGATGGTATTGTCACAACCAATAGGTGGAGCTGCGACATTGTGCTTCTAAACCACGCAATTAGTGCTGCTGTCAAAGAGACGGGGGAGTGTGATTCTGGTTCTATTTCAAAATTTGAACATAGAAACTCTGACTCAGTGAAGCGGGAAACCTTCAAGCATGTCCATAATCCTAGGTATTCCTTGATGTTTTCAGTCCTTTAAGTTTGTATACATCGCATTACATGTACTTAAGTTTCCGATTCAAGTTTTAATTTTTCACATTTTATCAAAAGTGAATAAACGTTGTGCACGACGCATATTGTACGCAGAAACCGCAAAGCATTATACCCAAAAATTTTTAAAGTTCTTGTTACTTCCGACTGAATGAACCGTTATTTTAACTGTTGCAGACCTTCTGCTTCGCATTGCATTGGTGCCCAGATCACAGTCGTTGTAAACGCAACCGTCTTCGTGCGATAACTTATGACCTCGTTCGTATTTAAACATTTATCAGTATCCATTGTGTTCATGATAATCGTACGAATATTCATTAATTTGGCACCGGATTACCCTGGTTCAGCACGTTTTTGGAAAGATGCTTTCATTGATACTTGCCCATGTCCAGTGTTTTGAATATTAGTTGTCGTCGTTTTGAGTGTATCATGATTGTTATTAACACAAAGTTGTTGGAAAAAACACACAAATCACATGGTCTTCCATACACCTGCTAATACATTGAAATTGTTATGAAGAATAGCAAACCTTGGGTTGCATTCTCTAGACCCGAGACAATCGGAAGAAATAATATTGAGTGTGATCATTAGCTTCGCTCTTACTGCATGGTGATAGGCCTATATCTGGTGGCCATGGTGATAGGCCTATATCTGGTGGCCATGGTGATAGGCCTATATCTGGTGGCCATGGTGATAGGACTATATCTGGTGGCCATGGTGATAGGCCTATATCTGGTGGCCATGGTGATAGGCCTATATCTGGTGGCCGTGCTGATAGGCCTATATCTAGTGGCCATTTGGGTCATTTTGTGTTTTTGACGACTGTCTGATTCAAAATAAACTCACTCTTAACGTTAGTAAAACCAAGTCGATGCTGTTTGGAACCCACCAGAAATTAAAACAACAAAAACTATCTCTTTCTATCAACGGTTCTCCCATCGAGAATGTTGACAAATTTAAGTACTTGGGCCTTTCTTTACATCCCAATCTTAAATTTAATTTGCACATAGATCATATCACAAAGAAAGTATCTAAGAAAATCGGTGTACTTAAACGTCTAGGCAAATTTCTTAATGTCAGTACTCTTAAGACCCTTTACCATTCTATTATTCAGCCTCATATTGATTATTGTTTACCGGTTTGGGGGCACACTAGTGACACACTTATCAGCAAAGTCCAAGTAATCCAAAATAGAGCCGCCAGGGCTATCCTGGGTACTAAAATTAGGGACACTAGGGTTGACGACTTGTATTCCAAGCTGGGATTTATGAAAATAAGACAAAGAAATAAATATCTCTCTGCCTGTTGTATGTACAGATGTATCAATGGCTTGGCTCCAGCATATCTCAGCAGTAAATTCAATAGCAGCCAGGCTGTATATTCTACACGTTCTTCTGTTGCTGGCAATGTTTATTCTAAAAAAATTAAAACCGAGACGGGTAAGAGATCTTTTATCTATGCAGCTGCTATAATATGGAATTCTTTTAGCCCAGAAATTAAACGGTCCAATTCAATTACTACCTTTAAAGTAATTATTAAAAAGTGGCTGTAATTTACTTGACCTTTTATACCCTGTCTGTCTTAATCATGTCATTTTTTTCATTGTAGTAAATACTCTCACTGTCTAGAATCATCTCTTAAGTTATTTCGTCTGTCTTAGTTAAAGTTTTACCATTATTTGTCATTTAGTTATTGTCTTAATTCTCAACCTATTTTAATTGTATCTTTGCTACGTATATTTCATTGTTGTTTTATTACTTCATTGTATTATATTACTGTTTTTCTTGTTGAGGGCCCTCTTGGAAAGCAGTGCTATCACTGAAGAGGCCACCCTCATTTTAAATATCACAATAATAAATAAATAAATAAATTGAGTTTTTGCATCTATGAGAACGCAACCTTGTTATCTCATGATTTGCTAGCAGACAATAGCTTTAAATTCTAATATAAAATGTCACATAACGGTTTTAAACGTAAAATAAAAGTACGCATGGTGAATGTGTATATTACATTGTTTGCATAATACTGTTCATAATAAGTAAAATTGATAAAACTGCTAAATAAATAGCATTTACAAAGTAAACCTGCACCACAATAGAGATAGGATAACATAGTATAAATGGAAAAGAGAACCACATGTAAAATTGTGGATTCCCCCAAATCTTGGTCCACACAGCTAATAAATTCTTTGTCGTAACCATAAATTTCAAAATACTTTTGTGCTTCTACGCATGGCAGCACCTTATCCAAACTTTGCATACTGAGACAGTCCACACTGGCAGCGACCTCTAGTGGAGATTGGCGCAGTTGTCAATTTTCCGAAGAAGGTTGGTCGGGAATGTTCGCGACATCTCCGTTGGTTACTATAACCCACATATTAACATCTTTTCCAGGAACAATTTCATGATTGCTACAAATTTTGAAAGAAAAGTCATGATATGAAACTCTGTCGGAGAAAGTAATTATGAAGACCACGAATCTGCTCTGCCGTTTGGACTGCATCTTTTAATACAGCGATAGTGTTGCTCGCCATTTTGAAATCTTAAATAAGTTTCTTATCTCTCTTCAACGATCCGTTTTGGCAAGAATAGATAATCATTTTTGGATGCCAGTTTGAAGTCTTTTGAATTTACTGATGCCACTCTGCCCATTCTTTTTTCTCGGAGGAGAACGTCTCCGACGCGTTTCCGCTCTTGGTTTCTGGTACGTAGAACTTGTCGCCATCTGACTGTGGAATCATGAAATGGATAATACTTCCGTCATAGATCTCAACGGCGGGATTCCAGCGATGTTTGTTTTGCTGAAAAAAGGATCTGATATTAGAAGATGGTTTTTAAATATGCAGATCTCATACGGCAAACTTAAAGGATTATTGCCAACGAAACAAGGTTTAGATGGAAGTGAAAATTATGAGGTAGTTATATTTCAAAGTGTCGGAAATTGTTAGGCAAACAAGTGAAGATCACTAGCACATCGATCCACAAAAACAGACTTCGTAACTGCATAATGAAAACATAATGTGAATATTACATATGATAACGTGGGACTGAATTAGGCTCTGCAAGTACCTCACTTTCAAATATTTCAACTCACCCTAATGTACTTGTCAAACGCTTCGTAAACCTTACACGCGGCAACGGCGTACCCAATTCTCGAACTTTCGTTGACAGGGTGAGACACCTGGACTGCATTTTCGATCTCTGGTAGTGTGGCGAACTTGTAACCTTTCTCTTCAAACATCTTTTCTATGCCGGTGTCGACTGAAAAGTTGTCTTTGCTATCTGACAGAATCACACCAACAGCATACCGCTGGTGCTTTGAGTCAACCTGTAAAAGGGAAATCATATAATGCAGCAAAGTTGACTATCACATAAATTGATGAAAATCAAGATTCGTGAAGAGCTCCTCTCAACTATCAAACTCCGAGGAAAATATATGAAGTTCTGGAAAAATCTGTTTCGAAGTATTATTCTGATATCAGTATCCGATTAATTAACAGGAACAGTTCCTGTTCCAGAACAGCAAATAATTTTATGTTATGATGCAAACTTTGCAAGAGTAATTATCCTGTATCTGTAGACATGTATTATGAGGAGGTGGCTTGTCCACTTTGGCAGCGTATATAGCTTTGTGAGCAAAATGTTGAGACAATGTCTCGGTTCTAAATCTGAGACACAACAGTTTTCCTGTAACCACAAACAAAAGCTTGTATTTTTTCAATCTCAACCCGTCACACTCCAACTCACTTGATCTGGATCGTCATAATAAATGCCGATAGTCTTCAGTCCTGTTACAATATTTCTCGCATCTCTGAACTCATCCGAGCCACCCCTGGCACAAAACTCGCCTACTTTGTATTTGTAGGCAATCCTGTAACACAAATGCATAAACTGGGTCATTTTTTCAAAGGTGCTAAGTCCTTACTTAGCTTAGACACTGAGCCGTAACTTCGATTTAGAATTACACACAGTTCCTAGCTCGTCAGGAAGACGTTAAGTCGATTACGAAGTTATGAACTTACCGTCAATTCTAACTTTAAGCTCTCATAAAAACAGAGCATCGCCTTCACAACTTGAGACACATCTTAGCTATGCTCAAGCGTACTGACTTTTCCTAAAATCCTAATCCGCAATGCTACTGTACATCAATCTCCACGTTTTAACGGCAAGGCGCTTACAAAAATGATTATTCAGAATATATTGTCCAGTTATCTGGATTATGGAAACAAATTAAAGCACTAAGCAGTGGAATGTGTGATCAGCTAAAAATCATGTTTTTTTTCTACAAACCAAGTCGTAAACACGCCAGTTCACGGATCTTCTTTTTATAATGCTGCTTATAAAAATCCACCAGTCACGTAACACCTACCTCAATTCCCCAAAGTGCGGGCGACGACATTCAATGTCAGCTAACTTGGCGCATGCTCCTCCCATGTTTAATTAACTTCGTTCGAATAAAAGTCTACTCGATCTAAATGCAAACAAACTAACAAGCTCGGGATCTGTTTCGTCGTTCTCTCTCGTGTTGCCCAAAAAGTGGACGTTCTGAATGACCAAGCAACAAACGCTACCTTTATAGTGAAGAGTGCAATGACCATGCACTAGTAAAAGTTTATTTTTAGGGTCGTGACTATTCAGGTCACCTCAAATGATACGTGTACATAACAGAAAGGCACAGAAACCGCTGACGAAACTCATAGATGTTGACCCCGTGATTGCTCGTTACAAGCCTGCTGTCAAGTGAAATGATTATTAAATCTGGTGATTCATCGAGTTGTTTCACAATCCGTCAAGGTAGAAGACGTGTAATTACAGGTCAACAACAACGACGGGTATGACCTATTTTCTGTCAAAACAACAAAAGGGCAGTTGAAAATAACAATGAAGGTCATGAAACTGTCACGCGATTGTGACTGCCTTGACTATACAACTGATACAATAAAATATGTTTGGTTATATACGGGTGTTGGGATAGATAATACAACACATGAATAATTTTGTGGCTTGAAGAGAAAACTCCAGCGTTTTTTTCCGTTTCAGTAACACAAAGCTCTTCAAGAATACCTTGAACCTATTCCAATCGTACACAATTGTTTAATAAAGTTAGTGAAAAAACGGCGTTTTAGAAAATTCTGTAAACATGTTACGAGGAGTGTCTTATAAAAGAGCTCTTGCCCATGGTTTTAATATTTATATAAATGTCCTACTGTAAATTTTAGTTTTGCTTCTCAAAAATTTCCCCCAAACTGAAGCAGAAATACGAGTTAAAACGTAAACATGTAATCTATTTCGATTTTTGTGCAGATTTACTGATCATGATAAGAAAACCAATGATGTATCTCCAAAGACTGAACGGCCCACGGGCTTGAATAATTCATATAGAACAGGCAACGCATGGGACATCCCGAAGACTCCATACTTAGCTTCTGTACAATGTTGAGAAATAAAAAGAAGTTTCATTTGAAGTTAAGTCAAGCTATGTTTTTTCGCGGTTGTTTCTCAAACACTGACGCCATTGTATCTCAAACGCGCATATTGCCGCTGCCGTTGCTACTCGATGCGGTCTCAGTCACCCAGACTACCAAAACATCTTTTACTCTGTTTCCAAACGAACTTGAGACATTTCTGAAAAACACTCAACAATGTACCTTGGGGACAAACAAGTACAACGTGGCAAATTTTGAAACAAGTTATTTCTAAGCTTCAGTTGAGACTCTATGCGCCGCACGCTTCAAGCTTTTTTCAATTTCACGGAATTGTATTGGCAACTTTTGACTGTTGATGTTTGACAGTCTCGTGCCTAACCAACAACCTGGAACTCGACGAAAAATCGACTCTGCCGAAAAAACGGTAGAAGAAATTCTCTCATATGTCAAGAGATGTAAGTTATTGATGGTACATTTGGATATGTTCGACACCACAAATTTCAATTCACTTGTTTGTTGCAAACAATAACATACTATTCAGACATAAATAAAACAATTGATTCAATTAACCTTAGTAGTCAAGTCACAAGCTCCTAGACTGTACTGCCGTCTCAACTGGCAGAAGAGACGGTGGCCTTCTTTACTGACGCCGGAAGCTTTTTGGCGAATTATGCCTCAGTGACTAATTAAAATCAGTGTGAGGGATAATTCGCCCGAAAGCGTCTGGCGTACGGAGGGCCTATGGGATCTATTGCCAGGCAGTGGAGACTTTGGAACTGTATAACAATATCCCAACATGCAGCCGTTCCACCTGAAAAGTTTTTTCAATTGAAGTTTTGACATTTTCCATGAATCAACAAGTTAACACTATCCATCTAATTCCAATTGACTCTGTGGTTAGTTTCCATAACACAAACGAAGGCTGAAGTTCGAAATATTGACGTGATCTCGTTATCTCTGTACTGTGGCGGATATACACAATGCTTGGTTATGTGAAAAACTCCGCTTTTATTTTTTAATTCCCCACCCGTATTTCCCCAGCAGCGATAAACTTGGGCTGCAACCACGGCTGAGGTCTTGGATGTTTGGTCACATTCGATCGGCTTTGGGAACTTAAAAATATATAATCATCGGTTTTTCCTGTTCACTTAGCATACAATTATGATTCGAAAACATTCCTATACAACAAAATTTTGTCACACTAAAGAAATATTTTAGATGTGAAATATCATAAACTTAATAATTATAAAAATGAACGGGAATACACGCTGGTATCGCCCGTCAGCTATCGTTGCTCGGCCAATGAGCTATCTCATTGGTTTCTGCTTTGCTTTCACCCCGGCACTTCAGTCAATAGCCAAAAGTTCTCGGATCCTGACGTCAACCATAAGCGCACCCAGGGGCTCGGGGAGGCTCGAATGAGCATTCCATTTAGCGAAATGGGCGAGAGAAACAAAATGTCAGAGAAAACGAGACAAAAGTTCGCTAAAAAGGCGCGAATGTACGATTGATAGCCCTGAACGTGGTATCCCGTTATATTCTTTTGGTCTCCCTCTATTTTGCTAGTGTAAGGTCCAACATTGTCAAAAGTTTGACCCCCTTCTACATTTTAGGCTGGGTTCGCACATGTCAACCTAATATTTTACTCATCAGCGAATGCATTCTGTAGTAGAGAGGTTAGATTTACCAAATTATGCATGACATAAGTAACGACACTTCAGTATATTTAAATATTTAATTCACAACAAATGTAAAAAAGAACGACAATATAAAACAACTTTGTACAAATTCACATTGTCACTCTCCTGAACAACGCAGCATTCAACATTTCCACTAGTCTTCACGGCTTATGCGTCACGGAGTCCATTGCACGGAAGCGTTTTGACAGCTTCGTTTCCACGATTCAAGTTTCATGTTACTAATCAGACAGTTAACGTGTGCGTCGCCCTCTATCCAGCCATCTTTTTCATAGTGACTTTATCGACCCATAAGTAGGGTTCTACGACGACTCCATGCACGCCGGATCCTCTTACTTGTTACCGAAATCCACCGGCACAATTCAGTCACCCGTGACCCGTTCACTTTAGGAACTTTGGAACTGAAAGCAATCAACAAATGTAAAATAAATGATGAAACAAAAACAGTGTTCGCATGTAGTTTGCCGACGTGTATTACGCAAAATTCAAAGAGCATAGATTAATCAAAACTGTTACTGTAGCTGGTTCTCGAGGCCCAAAGCTATAAAAAGCTTAAAGGGCCGTGGTAATATTTATCTGCCCCTCCAGGGTCAACAACAAATTACACCCACCCTCCATTCTCACAGCTTTTTCACACAAGACTCCACAATTTTCAGTCCCGGTCACCATGATTTTGCAGCAGCCCCCTCCCGTCGCCAGAATTTTCGACGTGGCGACCTGGTCGTCAGGAAAATAAAAATATTTGACCTCTCAGGTCTCGACAGTTTCCACCCTATCCCCCGGTCGCCAAAATTTTCGACTATCCATCGACACACTTCATTGACCACGTTAAGCAAAGAAATATCCTTATGGCTACGGGGAGGACTCTGGATTGTAGTTTAGTGAGCTTGAGGATAACCCAACACTGAGCTAACCAGAGGAAATGTCGCTTTACGAACCTTTGCATAACCTCGTCTGCTTTCTGCTGTCCGTATACCATATCGTGCATTTCGGCGATGAGCTGAAAAATCGAGAAAACAGCGATAACCACGGATACGAAGTACCGTTTTTGACTTTTAATCGAGCACCTCACCACTAGATTCACAACCGGTTGTCTTCCAGAAAAAAATACTACCGAAGTACCCACCATGAGTTTACTACATATTCGAGCTCATAAGGCTGTAAACGTTGAATATGACCCTAGAAATATCCGCTAGAAATGTCACGTCCATGTAAATAGGCTAAAAGTTGGTGTTAATAGACCAAGAGATTTTAAACGTGATGTTACTAAATCACCACCTGAAGGTTTCAGGACGTCTATACCAGACATGCATAAGTGATGGCTCACCTGATACAACTGCCGCTTCAGCTCTTCAACCCGGTCTGTCGTCTGACCAACTTTGTTCTTGACAGCCTCTACCTCGGCAGATGCCTTGTTTCGCATTTTCCGAGACGAACAGTTGGTACATACGAGCAACCGGAGACGCTCCCGCTTGGCTTGCTCACTCTACAATGAAGAGATGCGGTGTAGTGCAATTCCATTGAATCTGATTTACTGGCAGTCAGTCTCATCGACACTCTTTTAAAGCAAATATTAACAAGAGCAGCGCAGAGCGTTGAAATGCGCCCACAATTGCACCGTATACGGTATCCTTCTAGGGTTGTTTATTGGTACCATAAAGTGGCCAGTAGAGGGCATATATGTAGTATGTTGTAGTTTGCAAAATGGAAAGGCATGGTCATTGTCTCCTCNTCATCGCACTAATAGGTGCCTACATACCAAATTTCATGAAAATCCGTTAAGGACTTGTGAAGATACAGAGGTAAACGTAAAAAAATAAAATTGCCACTAGGGGGCACACTAGTAGGCGGATCCGTCCAAAACTCGTCATCGTCTGTTGTTAACATCATATAAATACACTTATTAAATTTCGTAAAGATCCTGCGAACGGTTTAGGAGATACAGCCATAGGCGCAAAAAAAAAACTGCCACTAGGAGGCGCCACAGTAGTCGAAATCATCGGAAAATCATCGTCAACCGTCCTCTACATAGTAAGTATATACATGACAATTTTCACAATCATCCTTTCAGCGGTTTGGTTGATAGCGGGGTGGACGCACAAAAACAGACTCGAAAACATTAAAAATGGCCACTAGGTGGCGCAAACTATGTCGAACCCACCTGAAAACGGGGGGATAGCGTTATCTCACTAATAGGTGCCTACATACCAAATTTCATGAAAATCCGTTTAGGACTTTTGAAGATACAAAAGTAAGCGTAAAAAACTAAAATTGCCACTAGGGGGCACACCGGTAGTCGGATCCGTCCGGAAGTTCGCACAAGCCGTCCCATTCATAAATGGAACATATGTGCCAAATTTCATGAACGTATGTCAAAGGGTTTTGGAGATAAAGCAGCGGACGCCAGACGCAGGACGCCGGACGGACGCCGCCCGGACGGACGGACGGACAGACGGACGGACGGATCGACGGACGGACGGACAGAGATGACGGCATAATGCGTCCACATATAAATATGTGGGCGCATAAAAATCACCTTCATAATGACAGCCTTGTCACACCAAGGTAAATCACAACACAATCTCCAAAAAGGACAAAAATGAATGGGGACAAGTGAAATGTTGCACAATATGAGAAAGATCTCGTTAGATGGTGCCATTTGCTGTCCGGTTCCGTTCGTCCTACCAGACATTCAACTAGATTTAAAGTTGGACTCGAACATTCTGAGGACGAGTCTGGTATAATAAGGTCCTAAAGAGAAAAACATGTATGACAGCATCGGTCAAGTGTTAAGAAGATTCAGTTGCTACGGGAATTCCCATACAATTGTTTGGGCAGGTACGTACGTAAATGTCTCACCTTTTTCAAATTTGATAATACTTCAATAGCAGCTCCTAGTTTTTTCTCAACCTTCATTGTATGTCTGACGACGCTGAAAAATCAAGTCAACAATATTTTACGCAGTCTAAAACCAATTTTTGGAATCAATTACTGGATTATTTTACAAAGTGAGGATCAATAAAAATCGACTTCCACAATAATAGACACTTACAAGACTTCCTCGCATCTACTGACCTGTCTATTAATTCCATGTCACGCTCGACCTCTCCCAGGTCGGCTCTGATATATCCAAGACGTTGATTCAGTTCTATCAGAAAGTCATTGACGCCCTTCGCTACGTCAGAGTCTGTAGGAAAACCTGCAATGGTCAAAACGAAACAGCAACAATGAATTTCTTTGCGCCACGCTTTTCTTGCATAGTGATTTTTTCATGATGCTTCAATAAATTTCCTTTGTTCGATGAAAGCGTCAAACAAATGAGCTAAGACGTATGCTGTGGACGAGGCTTCTTGAGGAGGTACATAGGAAGCCTCTGCATGAAACAGTCCGAAATCGGGACTCAAACAATTTCCCTAATTCTACTGTATACTAGTGGGCTTGTGCAAACTGACTGTCCTTTCTTAAGCTGTCTGAGTATCATTATTAGGCCAACTTTTACTTTCATACAAATCGTGAGTGAACGCTAAATCGAATTCTCACTATTAAAATAAGTAGGGATTTTTTCATGCAACGCCCCTAATTTAAGGACTAAGTCCCTAATTGTTTTGATTGAATTAAGGGCTCAGTTTTCAGTCAAAGAGGAGCTCGTAACAAATGTAAAATGATAGAAAAACAGTACATATACGAGTTATGAACGAAACAAATATGCAAAACATTCAGGGAACTTAGTTGAGTCGCTGATAGAGACGTTTCATGCAACCGGCCATTGATCACTAGAAAGCTGGCTCTTAAACGAGCTTTCACATAGCGATCCTAACGGTCTTCAAACGAGTAATTGATCTAACGTTGTGTCAAATACTATATTGTAACCTTTTGGTTAATGACGTGAAATCACCACGGCAGAGTCTCGCAATCTATCACTTCATTAGAATTTGAACGTTTTACGGTAAAAAAAGTTGATTTACCATACGATTTGTGGCGGACTGCATCAAAAGTCGTTTTCCTCAGCGGCAATACTCACGTTTTACGGCATTTTTCAACTTTTCAGCGTCCTTGACGTAGTTCTTAGTCATCTTTTTCAGACAATTTGCAGCCTGTGCATTAACCCTAAAGTGATACAAAAAATCAAACTTTACCAAGGTTGCAAGAACGAGGAAAGGAGAAAAAGATTAGATATGCCAACGCTATACCTATGCTAGTTTCTATTATTTTAAAAGATAAGTTAGAGGGTTTATGCCAGATTGGCCTTTGAAATACTACTTACTCTTTACGAATTTTCAGCTGTTGGACAAAATATAAAGCACTTTCTCTCTCCATTGCGTTGAAATGTACCGCTGTGTAATTGGGAAAAGATTCAACAGTAGACTTCTCTACATGTGACGTCATCAGCTGTGACGTTCTTGTGATTCACATTTTTGGTACGGAATTGATGTCACGAACTTCAAAAAAGCATGTTTAGGACTCGGGCCCGTTCCAACAAAACTGACTTAGCTAAGACAGATCTTAAACTCAAGTCAAAATTGAACTTAAGTCAGTTTCTTGGAACAGGCTCCTGGTCCTTATTTCAGGCCCGTAGAAAGGCAAATAATATTGGGTTGCACAAACCAATTCGACTTCGCCGAACTACCCCNCCCCCCCCCCTCCCCCCGTCCTCCGGATTCCGCCATATTTGTACCGAACCCCCCACGTCCGCCATAGGTGATAGGTGGGGGGTTGGCAATCCCGGGGATGCAATCATCAGGATTTGAGTAACCCGTGAACCAACAAATTTTTATAGAGTAAGAATGGGCCTCGTGCCAGGGCGCTAAATGGTAGCTGGGAGCTGCCTCAAGTAACTGTAGCTAAGATCTGACAAAAAAGTACGAAATTCTGAGAACTAGGCTAGTCGCTGGTGGGGTTAGCTATGATTCATTTGAGACAGGCATCTTAGCTCCAACCTATCCGTCTGCGCTGCCTCTAAGGTCAAGATTCGTTTAATATAATCCAGGTTTGGGAAAATTTCGTTTTATTATGGTCATTCTTTGAAGGAAGTTTTTTAAAAAGGTGAAGTCCCGAGGTCCCTAGTATATTGCCTCTGGGCTGTTTCAAAATTCCTTGTTGAAACACGGTCGGTAGTCCAATTTCTGGTAGCTGTGGACAATGATACAGATTGCGTCCCAAAATGTACACATTTCAACGTTTGGAGTTCAAATTCGGTTCCCGTGGATCACTCAGGTTCTGCGCGGGCCTACTGCATGGTAACACATTATTTTTAACGTGGGTGCGTCGGTCATGACGCGCTCCGTCTGTGTAGTATGCACAGGAATGGCAAGCCAACGAGTCAATTTTGAAGAACTATAAGTTAACGTTCATTGCCCAATACTACTTGAAACTAAAAACATCAATAAAGTGCAAAGACAATCTTTGCAAGTTAATAAGCAATGAGTTTAATTTTATTTATTTAAGGACTTAAACTTCTTTTTCGATCTAGTTTGTGAATTCAATCCACTGATGTAGCTCCTAAGTCAATAAACAATCTAATAATTCCATTTGAATTGTGAGAACATTTTTGTAGTACAATTTGTAGAGCTGTCCGACATTCATCAGTATCCTTGAGAGTCTTTCAAATTAGACAAATATCGTTTAGTGTACTTTGCTATTTGTGGATCTGACGATAGATCGAAATTTCGCGATGTCACCTTGCAACTATGTTCAGTGAAACATCGTAATTTCTTACACGATTAGCTTCTAATTGTCAAAAATCATCTATCAATAAGTCGATTTTCGTAGATACATAAACATGGAAATCAGAAGCCAACAATCATTTCAAGAGCAATGCGTTTACTTTGATTTAATGACTTATTTCCTTTTTGATCTGTTATTTGTGAGTTTAAATAACAAATCTTGCTCCTAATTCAAAAAGCAATGCATTTATTGTCATTTGAATTTTAGTATATTTTTGGGAACTGTCCGAATTTCATCAATGTCTTTGACAATTATTTTAGATAGGCAAAAATCGTATAAATGTAATTTGCAGTTTGAGTACAAGATTATAGTTTTTCTAACTTTAGGCTGAAACTAAATTCATTGAAGCCTCACGAATTCTTACAAGATTAACGTTTAATTGCAAAAAATAATCTATGAATCTGTCGATTTTTCTACATACATAAACATTTAAATCAGAAACCACCGAATTTGTTTATCAAAACCTAATGTTATAAGCAATTTCCGCAGGCATGCTTGCAAATTTTTGAGGGGTAACAGGGGGAATATACCTATTAACAAACAAGTGTTGTGGAATATTCAAAACATTTTACTTAGCAATAAATCCGTATTTTGTCGGGAAATGTTTGAAACGGGACTGTTATTTTCTGAAGATTTTATGGATAATGAAAATAAAATTCATTGTTGGGATTTTATCAAAAATAAATACAATCTGAAGAATTTTGTATATTGCAATACAATGTTGTTGTTAGTGCATTGGGGAAGCATCTTGGTGAACTAGAAGCAAGATCTATTGGTTGTAACAACTTTCATTTATTTAATTATAGCAGTTGTAGTAAAGATTGGTTTAAAAAGTGTGCTATACATACTTTTGCACAAAAACCTGACACTTATGCGCGGTTAAGTAATTATTATAATGAAAAAGAAATTAGAGAAATTTATTTTTTACAGTTCAGCCTCCCAATAAATGAATTAAAAAACTTCAGGTACCTCTTTACCCATAGAAGAATATTTACAAATATCACTTTATACAAAATAGGGTGGTTGATACTGATAAGTGCCCCTATTGTGATGAATTACAGACTCTATTTCATATGTTTTATTATTGCACATGTGTCAGGACTTTCTGGGAATCAATGCAAACACTCTTAAATAAAGCCATAAATACCCAGTACTTATTTACGATGTGGGACATATTAGATTCTATTCAAAACCCTAATACAAACCACAAATTAATTTTCAATACCATTAATACACTTGCACTTTACTTCATTTACCATACATCAAAGGTAAAAAAGCCTCTCCTTTTTAAGGATTTCAAGTTGAAATTACAAACTTTTATAAACAAAATTTTAACAGATACCTTGGACACAAATATGGATAAATGGAGAGGTCTGCACGCATGCTTTTAATTAGTATTCTAGAAATCATCAAAGTTGTACTGTCATTATTATTTTTATATGTATTTATGTTTGTACGTATTTATATAGAACCTAATTTCTCCAGACATGATTTCAACACGACGTGTGTGTGTGTGTGTGTGTTTGTGNTTATATATCTATTAGTCGCTATTATATACTTTGTTAAAGCCAGAACTGAGTCACCCAACCTCAGACTGGCTACGTGATGTTGTCTGAGCAATAAATGTATTAAAAAGGGGGGTAGGACATGGGAGATGGAGCATTCGTATTATGGTGGATCTTTGCTCAATTCAGAGGTACCTATAACCGTTCACGAGTTGAACTTGAACTCCAAAAAAAAACATTCTAAAATCTTTATTAATTTTATGATTGCGATTACTTTGAGTACCCCCGTTCGACATGTACACGGTCATCACAAATCGTATCCCCGACAGCCTGTTCGACATGTGCGAATTCCTTACGAACAACTTCTAGTAACGATCTTCAAAACCAATACTATTCTTGCGATACTATGGAAAAAGTAACATTATGTTATAAATAACGGTCAGAAAGAATGATTTTGTGTAATTCACAAATAGTGGTCTTCACGTTCTTCAAAATTCCACCTTTTCAATGGCGGTCAACCTTATTGTACTTTTCACATTTTGGTTTTTTGGGTCGAATGTTTTGATACTGTTGCGTTGTGCACGAATGTTTTCAGTTTTTGATGAATTTGAAATCTCAACTCCCCCTCGTGAATACTTGGCATTGTCGGATTTACGTGTATAGAGGGACAAAGTGACAATGCCCCCGAACCGCCCCCACAGAGAGAAGGTCCCGTCTGAAATGGGACACATAAAGATGAAAGACTAGACATCATTAAGATTGGAAAAGAATGACAGTTCATTCCATTGTCGAGTGACCCTGCAACAAAAGACCTTCCTCGGCATGAAAGCCTGTTGTTCGATATAAAAACATGAAAATAGAAGTAATAGATACCAACATTGGGTCCTCTCTCCCTGAGCGGTTCCTTAAGAATTTGTCAGTAAAAACAGGAAAAGGGTGGCCACTTGAATGTCCTCAATGGTCCCCTTCAATGGCTGGGCCCTTAAATGTGGAAAGATTTATATTTTCAAAGGTCAGGAAATGCACAGCAGTTGATGTTATTTGTCAGGTCATCAAATTTTCTCGTGTGATATACAATTTCGAGGAAAAAATTGTTCGTTTAGACGACATAAGCACAATTTTGGCAAAACATTGAGACATTTTATAGATTGCAAGCTAAACAATTCGTTTGAACGTCGTCTATTCGAAATATTAATAATCTTATATTTTATTAATGCAGTAATGCAAAGTATTTCGAGAATCACTCGTCATCCTTTGCGACATTTCGAGTTGAAATGCTCTGGATAGCCACAAGTGCCCATTCTTCGCAGGCCTATACGATCGCAAACTTGTTCACTTGGCTGAATCGTCATCACCTGATGACTATCAGCTAACAACATGCTCAGGCGAGGACTTGCCTTTAAACCAGGATGGTTGGTTTTACTTAGCTTTTGAAATACTACTTACTCTTTACGAATTTTCAGTTGTTTGACAAAATATAAAACACTTTCGCTCTCCATTGCGTTGAAATGTACCGCTTTGTAAACTGGAAAATATTCAACTGTAGACTTCTCTACATGTGACGTCATCAGCTGTGACGTTCTTGCGATTGCTATTTTTGCTCCGGAATTGATGCGTGAAAACTATGTTAGGAACTTCAAAAAAGTATTTATACGATTTGTCAATTTTGGCAAAACATGGAGACATTTTATAGATTGCCTCCTAAACAACTGGTTTGAACGTGGTCTATTCGAAATATTATGTCGACGCATATATTATCAAAGCAGTAATATAATGTATTTCGAGAATTACTCGTTATCCTCTGCAATATTTCGAGTTAAAATGCTTTGGGTAGTCACAAGTGCCCATTCTTCGCAGGCCTATACGATTGCAAACTGGTTAATTTGAATGAATCTTCATCACCTGATCACTGTTAACTAACAACATGCACAGGGGAGGACTTGCTTGCTTTTACTTACGGCCGAAACGTTAACTTATAGAAAGTTCCCATAAATGGAGCAATTGGTTTCAAACCTGAAATGTTGGATAACCAACACATGATATAAGGTCGACAAAAATTTGGATAGTAATTCTGTCAGCATTCATTAATGGGTTGGAACTTACTTGTCAACACTCTCAGTTGAAGGACCTGTTTAGGATTGATAACATTTCCGGCCCTCCTAGGGAAAAGCAAGATTTGAACGTTATTTTTGGGATAAATACAAGGAATTGTAATTTACCTTGAAGACTGTGGGTAACTCCAGTTGAGCTCCACACCAAAATTTTCCGTGGATCCCGATTGAATCAGTCTACCGCAATTATTGTTAGAGAACCCAAGGACACACGCTGATCAAAGATCGTGATTCGTCTCAATGTACAGCACACATCACGAATTTTTATCCAACCGGTCGGAAATTGGTCGACGACCAGCCGTCGACCGGCCGTCTAGCCGACCAGCAACCGACCAACAACGGTCGGCTAGGAGCCGTCTGTTGAGTCGCCTCTGTGGTAGGCACTTGGGTCGGCTAAGTGGTCGGCAATTACCATTTTATGACTTAACGGGTGAATTTTGGCCAAACAAACAGTTAACTGTTCACCAGTGGCAACTCCGGTCTTCAACGGTTTATCAACTTTTGTTCAACTATTGAAAGGTGGTAAAATCGAATCAACCTACAAATACAAAGTGCGTGACATTACACCAACGTGAACTTTACGTTGAATTACTGACGGCGTGGTAAAATCAAACGTTAAGTAATATCGCGGAAGCATAATTTCTGTTTCTTAGTATGAGACTTTTTATACAGTACATTATGCATAAAAACAAGCAAGAAATTTGAAATTTTACAGTAAAATTGCACAAAAATCAGAATACAACGCTGGCTGTTTTACGACCTCAAGTGTTTTCATGCCGCGGAATGCTCAACAAGCAACACGCATTCGCGCTCATCTGTTATTGCAGTGATCATCACTTCATCACGCTGAATAATTCGCTTTACCACAGATAATTATTGTTTATTTTTGTACAATTTCTTAATATGTTGGTACAGCAGTAGAACAAAAGTTTATTTTAAGAACAACATAAACAATGGTTTTAACATAGAGCAGTGATTAAGATCATGGGCGCATGAAAACGGAAGCATGTGATCGGTTACTATGTCATTCATGATTCATCATCATTCTGAATTTGTTGTCACTTTCGGAGTAAAAAATTGTTTCGAAGCTAGAGCCTTCCTATTTAGCCAGCTAGCTGTATGAAGACTATTGTCAAAATACAGCAAGGTGTTACTGTGTACTGAGCTGCGACAGTCCTCGAAATTGCAAACAGCCCGAATAAATACGCTCGTCACCTCGTCGTGAAGCTTGTATCAACATGAGCTGAAGACCGGCGGGTGAGCATGCGAAATCTGGAACTCAATTGACTTTCACCTTGCCCGTTATAGAAAAAATATCCGACGTCATTTCCTTGCGTAACTCTCTGCATTGGTAACAAAGAAATGTATGTCGTCGTTTTGAAAGTAGTACATTTGTGACACGCGCCACTTCCAGAAATTTTTCGACATCTCCCATTAGATGATGACAACATGGCAGCAAAATCTGTTCTAAAATTCGGTTTACTGATATCAAATTCCAAAAACATATAATGAAGTGAAACCAATTCTGATCATTTGTTGTGACATTTAGGCAACCTCGAGGGAGAACGTTTGATTGAAGAATCTGGGAAAAAGAAACTGGCTAATAGGTGACGCAATATTTCATTGCGCCGAAAGTCGACGCAAAAGAGCACACCACAATTTTAGCAGCAGAATAATAGTAGAAAAGCAATTTTTTCAACGCCGGTAAATAATTTAGATTACTCAAGAAAGATTTTATTGGGTCAGTTTTTACCCACAACGGCGCAATTAAAAGTTGTATATTTAATTCAGTAAACAGCTTCGCACCAAGGCCGAGCCCTTTGGAGTAAGAACACAATACTTAGCGTTTCGCTTCTACTCTTAGGGGTAAAAGTTATACTTATTTACGTGTCATTACAAACTTCTCCTGTTGAGAGTTTCTTTCTCACAAAAGCGGTCTTCGAATGTAGAATCTGGACTGTGGTATGTAGTGTTTGTACTATCATTTTAGTTCACATTGTTTCCGAAAATTATCTAAACGAATGTTTGTTTTCAAAGCAGGAGAATTGTGATCAGATATAAATGTGAATGGCTTATTTTCGCGTACGTGGTATTCACAGTTATAACATGTAATTCAACCGATATTACAATATACGTATGCCTAAGAACGTGCTTGAGTCAGTGACCCTGTAATCAGTATGCCGTGAACTTTGTTTACCTAAACTTTGAAAACGTGCTTTGTACTTGGTCTCGGTTTATTAATGAAGGTCCTGACAACACGCGACTCTGAAAGATTTGAAAACGCAACGCAGATACGTTTTCTGCCCACGCGTACATTTGATGTAGCCCCGGCCCAACTCCGACTAAGTAAAGTTAGTGGCAGCCAGATCACACTAAACCCCGGCGGTGGGCCACATTTCACAAATAAATTATTTATCTCGTTATCTGAACTTTTTACCTTGTCATATCTAAGCTGTAAATTTCGAGTACCGGTAACACAGAGCATGAGCGCTTAACGGCGGG
>NMRA01000616.1:230435-246940 GCA_002633005.1 Phoronis australis | reverse complement strand
TTGGCCACAGCACCGTCAGGGCAGAAGTTGTACATTGACAATCATTATTTGAGTAATGTAAATGTAAATAAAGATTACCCTAACACCTGGTCGTGGGGTGGAAATCGAGTTGTTTCACAACAGTTTCTGCCAGCAAACACTAAATTAGCATGAGCTGGCACGGCCTCGCGGTGTCCCGTTAATTAATTTTATTGCACCTAAAGCCGGTAATGCAGTGAGTTATTCATTTCTGGCTTCTCAAATCATTTCGTGCACTCACGAACACTACAAAGGCATTACAAATTGCATCTAATGAGACAGATTTTGTTTCAGTTTTATATAAGTATTGGTTAGGGTGAGAATAATTCATTTTGAAACAGAACGCTCAGTAATAAACGCCAACATGGCAACTCGCAATCCCGACTTAGGACGAGCTAGAGCGGCTCATCAATACCGACTTCGCAGGCGAATCATTAAGTTTTACAGGCTATCAATTCGAACAGGAATACAGTGATGAAGAAATACTAGAGAGGCGCCGTGAACTATTCATTTTGAAACAGAACGCTCAGTAATAAACGCCAACATGGCAACTCGCAATCCCGACTTAGGACGAGCTAGAGAAGCTCATCAATACCGACTTCGCAGGCGGATCATTAAGTTTTACAGCCTATCAATTCGAACAGGAATACAGTGATGAAGAAATACCGTACGGTACTAGAGAGGCGCCGTGAACAAGCTCAGACAACGGAACGCATGGAGTTATTTGGTAAGCCGGCATTCGTGCAGGCCACAGACACGGAGATGTTTCACGGCCTCATACTTGCTATTTATAGCGTACACTTCATTCTTCACTACCATGAGCCACTTCCTAAGCATTTTGGACTCTCGAGGAAGTAAAAAAAAACGATATACTCGCTTTCCTCGTGGCTGCTTAGTTCGGACAAGCGGGAACGATACACCGCAACATAGCGGCATTCACTCTGCATATGAACCACTGACGTCGCTAGCGTCGTTTCTCACCTTCCTCACAGGTTAACGCAACACCTCTTGGCAAGGTAAGGTCGACCGTATGTGAGGCGATGTGGAAATAGACCGATTAAGACGGCAAAAAAGACTAATTAAATCGGGTGGCATTCGCCTTTAAAATGGCCGTTCAATCCAGCAGGCTCCAATTTTTAACGACACTGGGGCAAAAATTCAATCGTACCACCTTAATGTAATGTTTATATGGTAGTAACGGTGTATTTTAATAGTTTTTATGGAGGTAAAGATCAAAAGGTATAAAAGTTACGCCAATAAAACCTTGCCTACTTTTACCAAATACCAAAATCTGACTGGAACCAATTTGAAATCAAGAGAGTTCTGAGTGATCTCTCAGTCAGTCCAACGTGGTACTAGCGAGTCAACCAAATATTTGTTCCTCGCAAAATTTCAATAGCAATCTCATCAAATCGGTCATCTATATCATGCCTATGCAGTTCATTAACGGCAATGGTTAAAATCTATAGTGTACGTTTCAGTATCGTCTGTTGTAGGCAGTGTCAGAATAGACTTATGCTGATGGTGCGGTACATGTGACGTACAGTCATTGGAAATTAGAAGACGTTTGTAAAACTCTTGCCACTACAGAAGTAATGTCTTGTCTTTTCAAATCATAGACAGTGTACTTTATTTTCTATAGCCAAAGAACATACCTTTAAATTTTCAACCTAACAGGTATACAGGGAGAAGAGTCGCGATGGACAAGGTGTATCTCTATAGCTGATGCCGCCATGGGGTTCCCACTAGCAACCATGTTTGTTAAAGAAGCGTTCTCTAAAGACGATAAGGATAAGGTTGGTTGGTGAAGGCTTTGGTCGTACGATACATCAGGGCTAGGTTGCATACAACTTACAACTTATCTAATCAAAACAAGTTTCCTTTGCATGACGTTATGTACACTGTGCAACGTTACATTTCACAATGCGACGTCCGTGTTGCTATCCAGTGCATAACTGATGCGTTTACAGGTTTACTAAAATTAATTAAATTAATAGTAAATGCAAAGAGTCGGAGCTCATACTGTGCCTTTTAAGACTCTGAACACCAAAAATGTCCGCCATCTTGTCATAGCAAGTGTGAAATATGTAAGACTCATTCACTCGCGATCATGCATGTTATTTTAAGATTTTACAAGGACCACAGTTGGTTTTACGTACACTGTTTTGGAATAATTGATTTGTGTTAACCGTTTTGTGTTGGAGAGCTCAGTGACCATTCCCTTCCTAAATGCTTGGAGAAATCATTTTCATCAATTTTGATCTTTTCCTCCGCAGGCGGAGAAAATGATGGACGAAGTGAAAACGGCATTTAAGGAAAATGTTTCAAGACTCTCGTGGTTAAACTGGTTGACACAGAAGGCAATCAAAGATAAGGTGTGTGCCAATGAAGTGACATATCACAAGTGTATCGAGGATGCAACATCTCTTTGTAATTGCTTTAAAAAGATTATGCAGTGCCTCCATAAGCAACACGACTCATTACATTGATACGTAGTTAATAATTTTACTCATAAAATAGAAATGTCTCTGGGGACAGTTTTTCGCGGTGACAGAATGTCTTTTTACAACCGATTTTAGGTGACGATGTACTGTACTAACAACAAGCCTAAAATCTTTTGGTCTGTTTATACCAATCTCTGTTTACACTGGCATGGCGTTTTAGTCGACCACCTTCCTGTGTTAGAGCGTGCACAAGTATCAAGTACATTAATGGAGATAAGTTTACATTCCATTTACGAGAAACATTTGCGACGAAGCTGTGACGGATTCCTGGAAGCTACTAGTTTTTATTGTTTAGAGTTAGGTTAATCCAAGAGGCGATATCAATTTTAAACTGCGTGAAAAGTCATATTCACGGATTAAAACCTTTTGCCTGATTGATACAGGCAATCACTCTTAATTATTTTGCTAGCCATGATAACACCATTTAAACCAGAGTGTGGATTTGAGGCCTCCCAATTTGTATCGTAATAGTTTAAAAATGCACTCCATGCTCTATCTCAGCACGTTGGTCCTCTTTCACTAAACCATGAATAGTCCTAAATAGTTCACTCTCTGTTGAAAAGAAGTTGTTGTTGAAGCAGAGTTGCTAGACAACCTCAACATCCTCGAGTAACAATGCAAGCTAATAACAAGCTCGACGTCAAGGTTCGGTGACATTCTTCCTTCTTCATTTTGATGACAATACTGGTGGTCTATGTCGTAGGTAATCTCTTAAAAATTAACTAGTCAAGTTTGAGTAATTCGTTAGGAGTAGCACAGCATGTGATCGAAACAATACATTATCCACAGCTGGGATAACATCAGGTTACTTGACAATGAAACAGCCTGAAGTAAAAGGAATATCAAGACAGCTGTGCCCGTGACGCTACACGGCGATGTTTTCAGTCAGCCTTGCTAGCAGCCTATCGACTCGAAGTTTGATGACCCAGTGACTTAGACAGTCATGGCTTGGCAACAGTCCTCGATTCAAATCCTAATGCATACCAAAGAGAAAATATGTTATCCAAAGTGCCCGCATTGAGTGTACCAGATACATGAACTCCTCCATCTAAGAGCGCTGTAACATCGTGGTGCTAATGTAAATAGGCTTACTACCTGTTGGTGTAAGCATTTCAAGGCATTTTAGACTCGATGTGAAAAATATGTGTTTTCATGGTCATCAAAGCGTGCACGAGTTCTTCCACCTACCTATAAATGTCAATGCCAGATAAACTGGGTCCAGACTGGTAACAATTAGCGACGGAATTGGCGTAAAAACACAATTACATAACAGCTTGGCATTGTAATGTATTTATTTTACAAAGTGGGAGCCTTTTCCTAGCAAAGCTATTTTATTTTTTTATGTTTATTTTTCAGGTTGATAGAGTTATAGATAGAATCGGGTTTCCTGCCTGGATCAACGAAGCAACAGCTCTAGACGAAAAATACAAGACGGTAAGATATTGTAGTTATCACCCTACAGTGAGTCGTGCAACATTTGAAGAGTTCACAAAATGCATTTTCTTAGTTCTCAAGGTTTCAGCTAGATAATATGAAACGCATACCATAAATCTAACTAAAGAAGCACTTTTTTATGTAAAATTGTCGCGATTTCTTAAATTTCGTAGAAAAATTAGTCATTTCCATTTCCCCGCCAAATTATGTAATGGGTGGAGGACATTTGGTCACTTGATAATCAATTGCAATGGCGGAAAACAGCACATCAAAAGACGAGGACGATTTCGAGCGAGAAATGGACATTCATATAGTAGACAGGGAGGAGAAAGCATACGGGCATTGCACTCAAATACTTGAAGTACCAGTCAATAAATTCGGTTTCCCATTTAGTGAACTTTCGTCGGCATTGAGGCCATATGAACTAGACCCACTTGCATACGAATTGCTGCAGACATACAGGTATATGAGCCACAAACAACTAAACAGAAGTGCGGCCAATATTCCCCAAATAGATACTTGCGAATCACTGACAAAAGCCACAGTAAACCTGGGTCACTCGTATATTCACTATTGCCATGATGGAATGAACCCACGGTCTGAAAGTAAGCCTACGTGTCGTAGCACTCCATCTGGGCACGGGTCGAGGGCCTGGCATCACTAGCTCTAGAATGGAAGAAGTTTGTTCGTTATTTATAAGATTTGAAAATACACTTACAAGGTGTCAAGTCTTTTATCATCAGACCGGTTTTGTGTTTTATCGAAACACGATTCCTGCCGAAAAAAGTGTGGCTCCCGACTGAATCGCATGTTCCACACTGACATTCGACACTCTCGTGCGGCGCACAAACCGATGCCATTTCTGCGCAACGTTCACGTACTTAGGAAATTTGAACACAGAGACGTTCTCAGTCAAGTTGCTGTTACTACGGCCTCCAGAAACCCACTTTTCCATGTTTGAAAAAGGCGTCTCTCCGCGGACTTTTCTATCACAACTCCTCAATATCGCACTGGTAATAACATCAACCATAGAGACGGTCTTCCACCCATTATGTACAGCCCCAATAACAGTTTTTTCTTAAATTGCGGCTTGTTTCTTGCCAATAGGTATATTGAAGTTTATTAAATCTTTTAAGATGTATTAGTAAATTTCTTTTTGAGGCACAGGCCGTGGTGGGAACACTTTAAGACGAAAGACAGATAAGGTGGAGCAATGAAAAGCCGCAGTTGCTTAAACACACGCGATAATTCCTTGTGATATTGTGTATAGTCCTATACGTTGTTGCATCAACGCAAGGCTGAGTTCCGAAAGTACATTTTCTTGTCATTGTTGGGCTCTAAAACGGACAAGTCGTTTTAGACGCAATCCAGCCACTTCCTTTAACCCGGCTACTAACTCAGACGTACAAGGAATTATACTTATAATTTATGTGAATCATTACAATGTTTGCTTTCATATATGCCTTTGCTTTGTTGTATTGAGCATTGGGCTTCATGTTGTTTCAGCTGGTGATTTCTGAAGACGACTTCTTTCAGAACTACGCAAATATCCTGAAGTTTATTACCCAAACACGAGTAAAAAGCTTGACAGAATCAGCAAAGGACCAGTAAGCTCTAATTTCAAGCTAATTGTCAATTTTTATGTATCAGTATATGTCTGTGGGTGCGGAAATCTACTGTAAGCATTAAGAGATACGCGACAAGTTTGTGGCATTTTTATGAAAGTAGACCACAGATAAGCATAAATTTTACTCTTACATAAAACGTTTTGTCTCAGAATTTGGTTTTGGTTCATCGATTCAAGAAATCGAATAAAATGAAGACTGAAGTTGTTACGCACCTTGCTTTGGTTTCAAGAAGGCAACTACCTTCCAAAGCACCATCCCACGCTCTTATTCCTTCATTTTCACTTCATCCCAGAGCCCTATTACTTCTGTGGCCTCTAAGTTTATTGTTTTACAATGAATAAAATTCGCCGTGACGAGTAACTTAATGCAGAGCTTATTCTGAAGCAATAACTAAACTTCAGTTCTTCCCAAGTCTGTTTTAAACCTTAAGTTTGTTGCACCTTGAATTCGACCAATCTATTGATCTACATGTAAGGCGATATTTTTCAAATGAGACAATATTATTTAGTCTCAAAGTGTGCGGAACGGTTCCGCACTTTTTTAATATCCACTTAGGGCCATAAAAAATGGTATGTATCAAATCTATACCTTACCCTAAACATGTTTACAATGTTACATTTTTATTTCCTCAATTAGCATTTTCTTAATTAGAAGTTCAATTTTTGCCTTGCGGAAAATTCTGCACTGAGTGCGGAATATTCCGCAAGTGTGCGGAATATTCCGCAACTGTGCGGAATATTCCGCAAATGTGCGGATTATTCCGCACTGAGTGCGGAATATTACGCAGACTTTGCGGAATATTACGCAAACTTTGCGGAATATTACGCAAACTTTGCGGAATATTACGCAGATTTTGCGGAATATTCCGCACTGCGCAAGTTTTGTGGAATACTGTGACTTGAGAAATATTATGTATATTTTGTGGAATAATAATCAAAATAATAATTTATTTTTAAAAATCAATGTGAAAGTTCCAAAAAGCCAAACAGAAAAGTTTAGCACAGGACTAAAATTTTTAATTTTCTCTCGGCCCAATAAACATGAATTACATTCCATTCTCAATAGTACTTGAGAGTATAATGTGCCCACTCTCAATAATATATTAATCAATGTGACGGTTGCAGAATGGTTCCACATGCGGAACGGTTCCACAAACAGAATACTTTTTTGGAGAACGCAATTTTTTAAATTCTCATGACCAATAAAGTTAAATTGCATTCCATAATCAATACCACTTGAAAGTATCAATGTGACAATCCTAATAATAAATACTTGATCAATGTGACAGTTGCGGAACCATTCCGCATGCGGAACCGTTCCGCATGCGGAACCGTTCCGCAAACAATACTTTTGTGATACTCACAAGTTTTAAAAAATTTTTCTTGCACATTTCAGTTGAAATATATTCTATTCTCATTAGCATGTGGAAATATCAATGTGTCAACTTGAACAATGATTGATCAGTGGGGAACTTGCTGAATGGTTTGTGATGCAGAAACCTACCTCAAGCGGACTCGGGGAAAATTAACATATTGTCTATGACATTTTACCGCTTTTAGTAGAACATTAACACAAGCCATGAAATATTCGAATCTTAACATTCAACAAGCATTAAACATCAAAGTATCAGAATTTCTACCCCAACCATAATTAATTATTAAAAGTGACAGTTGCGGAACCGTTCCGCATGCGGATCCGTTCCGCAGACAATACTTTTGTGATCCTCAGAAGTTTTAAAAAATTTTTCTTGCACATTTCAGTTGAAATATATTGTATTCTCATTAGCATGTGGAAATATCAATGTGTCAGCTTGAACAATGATTGATCAGTGGGAACTTGCTGAATGGTTTGTGATGCAGAAACCTACCTCAAGCAGACTCGAGGAAAAATCGACATATTATTGTCTATGACATTTTACCGCTTTTGGTAGAACCTTAACACAAGCCACGAAATATTCGAATCTTAACGTTCAACAAGCATTAAACATCAAAGTATCAGAATTTCTACCCCAATCATAATTAATTATGAAAAGTGACAGTTGCGGAACCGTTCCGCATGCGGAACCGTTCCGCAGACAATACTTTTGTGATCCTCAGAAGCTTAAAAATTTTTTCTTGCACATTTCAGTTGAAATATATTGTATTCTCATTAGCATGTGGAAATATCAATGTGTCAACTTGAACAATGATTGATCAATGGGAACTTGCTTAATGGTTTGTAATGCAGAAACATACCTCGAGCAGACTCGAGGAAAAATCGACATATTGTCTATGACATTTTACCGCTTTTGGTAGAACCTTAACACAAGCCACGAAATTTTCGAATCTTAACGTTCAACAAGCATTAAACATCAAAGTATCAGAATTTCTACCGCAACCATATTTAATCATTAAAAGTGACAGTTGCGGAACCGTTCCGCATGCGGAACCGCTCCGTAAACAATACTTTTGTGATCCTCACAAGTTTTAAAAAAATTTTCTTGCACATTTCAGTTGAAATATATTCTATTCTCATTAGCATGTGGAAATATCAATGTGTCAACTGGAACAATGATTGATCAGTGGGGAACTTGCTGAATGGTTTGTGATGCAGAAACCTACCTCAAGCAGACTCGAGGAAAAATCGACATATTGTCTACATTGTATGCCATTTTACCGCTTTTGGTAGAACCTTAACACAAGCCATGAAATATTCGAATCTTAATGTACAAAAAGCATTAAACATAAAAGTATCAGAATTTTTACCCCAACAATAGTTAATTAATAAAAGTGACAGTTGCGGAACGGTTCCGCATGCGGAATCATTCTGCATAGGGAGCGATTTCCCAAACAAAATGGTTTTATGGGGTATTTGTTTTCACCAATAATCTTAAAATGCATTCCATTATCAATGCCACCTGAAAGTATCGATGTGACAATCCTAACTGTAATTAGTTGATCAATGTGACAGTTGCGGAACCGTTCCGCAAGCGGAATCATTCCGCATGGGGAGCGTTTTCCCAAACAGAATGGTTTTGCTTGGTATTTGTTTTGCCCAATGAACTTAAAATGCATTCTATAATCAATGCCACTTGAAAGTATCAATCTGACAATCCTGACAATAATTAGGTGGTCAATATGACAGTTACTGAACCGTTCCGCAAACAATGGTTTTGTGGAGCTCACATTTTTTTAAATTGATGCTTGCGAATTAAAATTGAAATACATTCTATTGTCAATAACACATGGACATATCAATGTGTCAACGTGAACCGTAATTAATCAGTGATGAACTTGCTGAATGGTTTGTGTTGTAGAAACCTACCTCAAGCTGACTCGGGGAAAAATTGACATTTGGTTATGCCATTTAACCGCTCATGGNCGAAATTCTTTTAAAAATTGAAGCTCATTACCCACGCCTTTTGAATACCACACAATTCCATATCCATAGGGGTATAATATTTTTTCATTTCCAGAGCCCAACAGTCTCAGTTTTCTCTGCCGTTTAAATAGTAATAATAGCAGTAGTTACTACATGTTTTTATTGTTCTAATTACTATTAGTAATATCAGAATTACCAGGTGTTATTATTATTGGTGTTATTGGTATTGGTATTTTTATTATCTTTGTTATCACCATTTTCAAATTATCTGCATGAATGTCTGTAAGAGTGAGTGAGTGAAATTTCTCAAATTTTGTTTATTTAAGACTGACTACAAGAACTGGCAAGGGCACCCCACACCACCTTCACCAATTCTGGTGATAACATTAATGAGAGTGAAAAAACTAACATTGCAAGTGACAAATGAACTACTAGCTTGTTGTGAAACTGATTGATGCTGATGAATCTAGACTTTCATATGGATCAGATATGCAGTTCAACAGTCATGTGTAATGGTGGTTGACCATCCCCATTTCATTTCAAAACCAGTACTATCCCCACAGTGGTATCCAGTTATGTAATCGAATTAGTTAGCTCAGGCCAAGCCTGATAACATCAGTTAATGTCCTGCATTGTTGGCTTTGCCATAAAGAACTGCTTGAGAATAGACAGTCACTCACCAAGAGGGATAGTAAATTTAAGCAACTAATCATATATTCCTAAAAATGTTTATGCACACTGCTAGGTCATTGTTCATTTTTTCTTAGAACTTGACCATTTAATTCTAATGCAATCACCTTAGAATTTAAGTATTTTAGGTGCATAATAACTTATTAAACTCTAAGTTCATTCTATGCTGGAATTTTCATAGATATTTTTCATACCAGTATAAGCAACTGTAGTACCCAAAACAGTGAACAAGTTTGTCACAAAAGCACTGTATTCTCTACATTCAATTCTTGTGTTATATTTGAGGATTCTTTTGGCCTGAAATTTGTTGTTCTGTCTTTGATAAATTTGTATTTTTTTCTTTTCTTTGTATGCACTTTTACTTTTCACCATCTCTAAACCTCTACTTTACACCATTGCTTTTCACCAGGTTCCTAATTTATGGGTGTACAATCTCAAAATCTCTGAATCAAAGTCCAACTGTTATAAACCAGTTGACACACTGGCAGGTTGACCTCCAAGCTGTATTGACCATTTATTGCTCTGTTTGCATCACATTACTATGCAGAGGACAACAGGAGATTGGCAATTTAACTTCAGTGGCTAAGAAAGATTTCCCACACCTTGGCTAGATTGATAGGGGCCCCATTACATTGAAGTAAAGATTCCTCAATTTATAACGCAATATGGTGGAACAGTAAAATTTTATTTTGTCAAATTTTCAACAAAAGTAAAAAGGATGAAAACATTTACTTCGCTACGTGTTAAACTGGAAAAATGGCAACTTTGGCAATTGTTTTTGTTCTAAATTGTGAAATCTGCTGATATAACAAGGAGAACCAAAAACTATGGCAGCCGCATTTTTGCACACCCAAACTTATTTAAACAAGAACAATATTTTGCCATCTTTAGGCTGTTGAATCACGTGGTCATTCAAATGGTACTTTGCTATTTTTACTTTCTACTCATTCGTAAATGAATTCTTTAACAAACACAAGTGTAGACACTATACATGACTGCGTCCTAATTCGTAGTACACCAGCAAATTTTAATTCATTTATGATGAAATTTGTTTCGTTAGTTTATTCCCTTTAACTTAAACGTTTTTCACATTCCCATCGATAGGGCAAAATCATCATGTGGTGAATCAAAGCTGTAGTTGTGAAATTGAGCATATTTTTGAGAAAGTGAATTTTCTAATTGAGCTAAGATACCTGTAGCATGAAAACTAATTGGGGAACCCTATTTTTTTGCTCATGTCATTGCACATACACAGGACATCAATGAAAAAAAATTTTTAAATTAATTTTTCCGATTGAATTTTTTCATAGAAGCCAAAATGCTCAATTCTGAGGTACCCAAAAATCATGGAAAAATAAAATGTGCTCTAACACTGATGTATGAAAACCATTTAACTGGGAAATATTATTATATAAAATTGACATCCTGCGGAACGGCTCCATTTATTAGTTAATTATTGTTACGGTACAAATTCTTATACATTTATGTTTCATACTTGTTACACATTAACATTTGAATATTCCGTATCATGTATTAACATTCTACCAAACGCAGTAAAATGGCATAGACAAGATATCAATTTTTCCCTGAGTCTGCTAGGGGTAGGTTTTTGCATCAAAAACCATTCAGCAAGTTCCTCACTGATTAATTATTGCTCATGACGACATATTGATATTTTCACGTGTTATTGAGAATAGAATATATTTCAACCATAATGTGTAAGAAGTTTAAAAAATTGTGAGCTCCACAAAACTATAGTTTGCGGAACGGTTCCGCATGCAGAAATATTCCGCAACTGTCACTTATATTAATTAATTATTGTTAGGGTAGAAATTCTGATACTTTTGTGTTTAATGCTTGTTGTACGTTAAGATTTGAATATTTCATGGCTTGTGTTAAGGTTCTGCCAAAAGCGGTAAAATGACATAGACAAGATGTCAATTTTTCGCGAGTCTGCTTGAGGTAGCTTTCTGCATCACAAACCATTCAGAAAGTTCGCCACTGATAAATCATTGTTCATGTTGACACATTGATATTTCCATATGCTATTGAGAGTAGAGTATATTTCAACTGGAATCCACAAGAAATTTTTTTTAAAACTTGTGAGGATCACAAAAGTATTGTTTGAGGAACCATTCCGCATGTGGAACGGTTCCACAACTGTCACTTCTATTAATTAACTATTGTTGGGGTAGAAATTCTGATACTTTTATGTTTAATGCTTGTTCCACATTAAAATCGAATATTTCGTGGCTTGTGTTAAGGTTCTATCAAAAGCGGTAAAATGTCATAGACAATATGTTGATTTTTCCCCGAGTCTGCTTGAGGTAGGTTTCTGCATCACAAACCATTCAGCAAGTTCCCCACATATTAATTATTTCTCATGTTGACACATTGATATTTCCATATGCTATTAAGAATAGAGTATATTTCAACTGAAATATGCAAGAAAAATTTTTTAAAACCTGTGAGGATCACAAAAGTATTATTTGCGGAACGGTTCCGCATGCGGAACGGTTCCGCAACTGTCACATTTATTAATTAATTATTGTTAGGGTACAAATTCTGATACTTTTATGTTTAATGCTTCTTGTACGTTAAGATTTGAATATTTCATGACTTGTGTTAAGGTTCTGTCAAAAGAGGTAAAATGGCATATACAAGATGTCAATTTTCTGAAGTCTTCTTGAGGTAGGTTTCTGCATCACAAACCATTCAGCAAGTTCCCCACTCATAAATCATTGTTCATGTTGACTCATTGATATTTCCATATGCTATTGAGAATAGAGTATATTTCAACTGAAATGTGCAAGAAAATTTTTTTAAAACTTGTGAGGATCACAAAAGTATTGTTTGCGGAACGGTTCCCCATGCGGAATGGTTCCGCAACTGTCACTTTTAGTGATTAATTATAATTATTGTTAGTGCAGAAATTCTGATACTTTTATGTTTAATGCTTGTTGTACGTTAAGATTTCAATATTTCATGGCTTGTGTTGAGGTTCTGCCAAAAGCGGTAAAATGGCATAGACAAGTTGTCAATTTTTCGCGAGTCTGCTTGAGGTAGATTTCTGCATCACAAACCATTCAGCAAGTTCCCCACTTATCAATCATTGTTCATGTTGACACATTGATATTTCAATATGCTATGGAGAATAGAGTATATTTCAACTGAAATGTGCAAGAAAACTTTTTTAAAACTTGTGAGGATCGCAAAAGTATAGTTTGTGGAACGGTTCCGCATGCGGAATAGTTCCGCAACTGTCACTTTTATTAATTAATTATTGTTAGTGTAGAAATTCTGATACTTTTATGTTTAATGCTCTTTGTTTGTTAAGATTCGAATATTTCATGGCTTTTGTTAAGGTTCTACCAAAAGCGGTAAAATGGCATAGACAAGATGTCAATTTTCCCCGAGTCTGCTTGAGGTAGGTTTCTTCATCACAAACATTGAGCAAGTCCCAAACTGATTAATCATTGTTCATGTTGACACATTGATATTTTGATATGTTATTGAGAATAGAATATATTTCAACTGAAATGTGCAAGAAAATTTTTTTAAAATTGTGAGGGTCACAAAAGTATTCTTTACGGAATCGTTCCGCATGTGGAATGGTTCCGCAACTATGACATTGATCAACTAATTACTGTTAGGATTGTCACATCGAAAGTTTTAAGTGGCATTATAATGGAATGCATTTTAAGATGATTGGTGAAAAGAAATACCCCATAAAACCATTTTGTTTGGGAAATCGCTCCCCATGCAGAACCGCTCCGCATGCGGAACGGTTCCGCAACTGTCACCTTTAATAATTAATTATTGCTACGGTAGAAATTCTGATACTTTGATGTTTAATGCTTGTTCCGCATTAAGATTCGAATATTTCGTGGCTTGTGTTAAGGTTCTACCAAAAGCGGTAAAATGTCATAGACAACATGGCGATTTTTCCCCCGAGTCTGCTTGAGGTAGGCTTCTTCATCATGACAAACCATTCAGCAAGTTCCCCACTGATCAATCATTGTTCATGTTGACACATTGATATTTCCATATGCTATTGAGAATAGATTATATTTCAATTGAAATGTGCATGAACACTTTTTTAAAACTTGTGAGGATCACAAAAGTATTCTTTGCGGAACGGTTCCGCAACTGTCACCTTTAATAATTAATTATTGCTACGGTAGAAATTCTGATACTTTGATGTTTAATGCTTGTTCCGCATTAAGATTCGAATATTTAATGGCTTGTGTTAAGGCTCTACCAAAAGCGGTAAAATGGCGTAAACAAGGTGTCAATTTTTCCCCCGTGTCTGCTTGAGGTAGGCTTCTTCATCACAAACCATTCTGCAAGTTCCCCACTGATCAATCATTGTTCATGTTGACACATTGATATTTCCATATGCTATTGAGAATAGAGTATATATCAACTGAAATGTGCAAGAAAATTTTTTTAAAACTTCTGAGGATCAAAAGTATTGTTTGCGGAACGGTTCCGCAAGCGGAACGGTTCCGCAAGTGTCACTTTTAACAATTAATTATTGTTAGAGTAGAAATTCTGATACTTTTATGTTTAATGCTTTTTGTACGTTAAGATTCGAATATTTCATGCTTTTGTTAAGGTTCTACCAAAAGCGGTAAAATAGCATTAACAAGATGTCAATTTTTCGCCGGAGTCTGCTTGAGGTAGGCTTCTTCATCACAAACCATTCAGCAAGTTCCCCACTGATCAATCATTGTTGTTCATGTTGACACATTGAAATTTCCACATGCTAATGAGAATAGAATATATTTCAACTGAAATGTGCAAGAAAAATTTTTTAAAACTTGTGAGGATCACAAAAGTATTGTTTGCGGAACGGTTCCGTATGCGGAACGGTTCCGCAACTGTCACTTTTAATAATTAATTATGGTTGGGGTAGAAATTCTGATACTTTGATGTTTAATGCTTGTTGAACGTTAAGATTCGAATATTTCGTGGCTTGTGTTAAGGTTCTACCAAAAGCGGTAAAATGTCATAGACAATATGTCAATTTTCCCCGAGTCCGCTTGAGGTAGGTTTCTGCATCACAAACCATTCAGCAAGTTCCCCACTGATCAATCATTGTTCAAGTTGACACATTGATATTTCCACATGCTAATGAGAATAGAATATATTTCAACTGAAATGTGCAAGAAATTTTTTTTAAAACTTGTGAGTATCACAAACGTATTGTTTGCGGAACGGCTCCGTATGCGGAATGGTTCCGCAACTGTCACATTGATCAAGTAATTATTGTTAGGATTGTCACATTGATACTTTCAAGTTGTATTGATTATGGAATGCAATTTGACTTTATTGGTCATGAGAATTTAAAAAAATTGTGTTCTCCAAAAAACTATTCTGTTTGCGGAACCGTTCCGCATGTGGAACCATTCTGCAACCGTCACATTGATTAATATATTATTGAGAGTGGGCACATTATACTCTCAAGTTCTATTGAGAATGGAATGTAATTCATGTTTATTGGGCCGGGAGAAAATTAAAAATTTTAGTCCTGTGCTAAACTTTTCTGTTTGGCTTTTTGGAACTTTCACATTGATTTTTAAAAATAAATTATTATTTTGATTATTATTCCACAAAATATACATACTTCTCAAGTCACAGTATTCCACAAATCTTGCACTGAGTGCGGAATATTCCGCAAAATCTGCGTAATATTCCGCAAAGTTTGCGTAATATTCCGCAAAGTCTGCGTAATATTCCGCACTGAGTGCGGAATATTCCGCACATTTGCGGAATATTCCGCACACTTGCGGAATATTCCGCAAGGCAAAAATTGAACTTCTAATTAAGAAAATGCTAATTGAGGAATTAAAAATGTAACATTGTAAACATGTTTAGGGTAAGGTATAGATTTGTTACATACCATTTTTTATGGCCCTAAGTGGATATTAAAAAAGTGCGGAACCGTTCCGCGCACTTTGAGACTAAATAATATTGTCTCATTTGAAAAAATATCGCCTTATGTATAGCGTTGTTCTAGGTCATCGAAGTACGAGTGCTTTGTCAATCTTTTCAGGACGTACCTCTCATAAATCACGCGCATAATGTAATAAAATGAATTCAAGTGTCCTCCAACCATTGCGAAAGTAAGCTGCAGGAGGTCTTGCGCTGTTCACAATCTCGAGACAGCGTGACACGCTTATCAATCGCTACCTACCTTATGATTGGTTGCTGCCTAACCTTCGATTGAGTCCATCCGTTGACTGAGATATTCGATCACTCAACTAAAGTCAAGTAACAGCCAATCACAGGATAGGTATCGTTCGATAAATGTGTCACGGTAATGGTGAGATTAAGAACATCGCGGCACTATAGGCAGACCTTCTTCAGAATGGATGAAGGAGACTTAATTTTAATTTACTACACATAGAGGTTATGAGGGTGTGTGCTAAAAAGACCGAGATACGCACCTGTGATCGAAAGCATCCATTAAGCGAACGGTTGTAAACACGGCAACTGAACGACAGTTACGAAAAAGTATGTGGCATGCAAAGTATATCAGAAGCTTTCCAATGCTGAAGTCATTGAGGTCATATTATTGCTCTTTCTTTCAGGTGGGATAAGATGCCACAAGTTGTCGATGCACACTACAAACCGCTCACCAACGAAATATTTATCATGGCTGGAATACTTCAACCACCCTTTTATGATCGTCAATTTCCTAAGTAATGTAACAACGCCAGCAAGAAACTTAGCAGCTAAAATTCCTCAACATCACACAAAAGTCTAGCGGTGGATTTCCAACTCCCCCACGTGACCTAAACATTCTGTTATTAAAGCTTTGCAACCCAGTCACTAGCGGCAAGAGTTTGAACTGAGAATTTCCGGC
>NMRA01000616.1:207761-229635 GCA_002633005.1 Phoronis australis | reverse complement strand
GCTTTTTATCTTTAAGCCCGCTTTTCAATTCAGTTGTTTAGTTTTTTCCTTATTGAATGTTGACTGTGGCAGCTATGCAGCAGGTGCTCAGAATAATATCGTCTCTTTTTATGAATACTGTTACTTTCCAGAGTCCATTTTCTGTAGTAACTGAACAACCGTAAAACTGTGTTCCCATGTATATTGTTTACTGTAACATATACACTATCAGGATCACTAACTTTTGCGTTCTGAAAGAAATAGTTTATTTCAAAATTTTTATGGAAAGTGCTACACTGCAACCAATGTGATGAGCTACCCACAGTGCTGTACATTTCATACCCACGTGATAGGTATTTGCCCATTTTTGTTTATCAGAAAGTCTTTATATGCCGAAAATATCGGGTAGAGTAGTTTGTTCGCATTTCCATTAAATGTCAGTGCCTCCTGATTTTCACTGAAGAATGATGCATCTGTAACCCTCGACGAACCTCGAAGGTTGCAAAGCATTATATTTTTGCAGAGACTTTGATGATGGAATTGGTCCTGTATAACATCTTGTAATAGGCTTAAACTGGGTTTGGCATCCTTTTTACTTCGATAGCGCTTGTATAGACCCCTACACAATAATGTCTTTTCTCTTCATTTATGCTGTCGTCATGATTTTCAGATCCTTGAATTTTGGAGCTCTCGGTACAGTACTTGGGCATGAATTGACGCACGGGTTTGACAGTCGAGGTAACTCATTGGTGAAGTGGTGCTGCAAACGACATGTTTTCGTCATTTCCTCAAATTGTCTAACAGGAGGAGTGGGAATAGTCACAAACCGGAATTTAGAGAATGTGGAGCAGTCAACCTATCTTTACAAATTGACCATACTAGTCTGTGTTAGGTAGACCCAAGCTCACTTGCTACGATACATCGTCACTTACGGAGCGGAAACGATGAATTCCGTATCATGATACTGTCTTCCAATGTAACTGATCAATCAATTACATGTATGTGGTCGCCATCGATGTTTTGCGGTGTACGCTAGAAAGCTTCCGAGCCTATTGTCGTGATTTTGAGTGATTTCAGTTTTCTTGATCGCCTACTGAGTTCACCACCGTCTTTTACCCGTGACTCGGTTTGTGCATTTTCTAGCTTGTGTTAAGCACCAAAATCTTGTTACGGTAGACCATGAAGATAAAACCGCAACATCTTATCATTGACTTGTGACTCTTTCTCAGATGGGTCAACGGTTATGAGTTGTTGGATGGAAGGTGCACGGCAATCTGAAAAAATGGAAAAGTTAATAATCTATCGCAGCACTTTCCACTTCAGTATCGGTTTTTAATTAAGAAATAGCTACTACACTACCACTCGCATTGTTCGCTTAGAGTTTTGTTTGCATCCTATTTTTTATTCTGCCATTTGATTATTTTGCTTTCTTTTTTCAGCTGAGTTTGGTGAAACATTCAGAGAGAAGACGCAATGTTTTATAGATCAGTACTCAAAATATCCAGTCTATGATCATTATGTAAGTTGAGAATCATGATGTTTACAATTAAAAACAATCGTTGCGTTGCATCACAGAGATTTGAATGATTAGATTCATCCAGTCGAGAACCAAACAGTTGCCGTGCAGGTGATTATGTGCTCTGTAGTACAGATATGGGGTTGTTAGCCAATTGAAATGCACTGTATTCCACATTAAGTTACACTTACGTCATTACCCGGACGTCCAAAGAGGGCAGTCGGCTTTGTGTTTTCGCTAGAACTTTCCCCGGTAGAGGAGTGTTTTGTTTTTGGAATGAATGGCATATCACGGAGCTTCAGCAAACTTTTAGAATAGGAAAGCTTCTGTTCGAGGAGCCTTGTAGACTTCTGGTAAAATCAGGTGAAGACTGACTTCCATGTAACTCCATGGCCTCGGCTGGATCCTGACCGGTTCTCAACGACAAACAGTTACACATTACCCTATTCACTAAAGGACATAGTATCTCATTCAATTTTTGTCCTACGTGGTATAATAGCCGGAGATGATATCAAACAGGTTAGTTTTACCTCATTCTGACTGGACCGATTATGATAGTCATTGGGCCTTACCTTTTGAAACATCCTTTTTGTCTTCAGTACGGTATAACTTGGTACAAAGCACTATTGTAAAATGAACTTCTTCGTTTCACCACGATGTTCGATACTGTCCATTGCCACTTGAGTGCAGTATCGAAACGGGTGATCCGGCTACCAATAATTAATCAAGTTTAATTTTTTTAGCTCAAAATATAACAGAAAACATGTTTTGACATTTGAAATCGGCTACTGGAGGCGGTATGCTTATAATTAAAATTTTAAACATTTATCTAGTTATGGTGAAGTATGAGCGTAAGACAAAATTTATCAAGTAGTCTTTAACAGTGGACAGCTTAGTTTGAGATACCTGTCGTCTAATTCCTAAATATTTAGCATTACTGTCCACAGGTGAACGGAAAAGCAACTCTTCATGAGAACATTGCTGACAACGGCGGGATTCATGCTGCATTCAAGGTAAACGCTGACGTTTTGATTGTTTATTAATTAGTTGATGGCTTTTCCTACTTACAATGGCAGTCAAATTGCGAATGTCGACGCTGGGACTGTGTATTTCAGTGTATAATTGGCGAATTACTAAGTTGTGGCTTAACCGACAAGTGCAACCGTAGTCACCAGTAACAAACGTCGTCGTCGTATCCGTGATAACCATCAGTAACAACACCACTACTACTACAGCCACCACCACAATCACCATTACTACATTTTGCTTCCCTGAAAGCTAAAATGATCGCCCTCCTAGCTGCTGCTTATCTCACCATCATCGAGGCAATCGTTCCAAACCCTTCAAAATGACCAACAGTCCCTTTCACCGTCTCCAATTTACAATCACCTTTTCAATTGACATCGACACCATTTTGTAAAAACACGGCCAACACGAAAGCGTTCCTCAGAGTCGTCGCCATCAGTACAACTACTGCCATCGTCATTAATGTCATTATTATAAAAACTGACACAAGATCACCACAACAAAGTAATTATCACCATTACCGCCCGGCCGTCCACCAGTCACGCGTACGTCATAGTTGTCATTATTACCACAACCATTGTTGTAGTCCGTGACATTTTTCCCGTGGATAGGTAGGCGCAGGTTGTCACTCACCTTTGCTTATAACTTTCGGGGAGGCTATACACTCAGTGAAGACTGATTCGAGTTAACCACCTTATTAAACTCGACCGCATATTTTCAAGTCTTCTTAAACAAAATAACACAAGTATTCCATCTATCAGTAAACGGCCGCGCGATACAACTGATGAGTCATACATCTTTTCCCTTTATCCGTCAGGCCTACGAAAGTTGGGCGGCAAGTAATAGCAAAGAAATGGCTCTCCCAGGACTGAAACTGACTCATAAACAGCTGTTCTTTCTAGGATTTTCACAGGTGAGAGTAGGCGTTCCAATTTGTCATTCGACATCCCATTTTCTGGATTTTGTCATGCAACATGCGATAAAGTGTAAATAATGAGCTAGTTTGGCGTTTCATAAGGCCAGGCAAAATACTGCCATCTTGAGAATTCAATACGCTTAGTAACTTCAGTTGCAAATTGACAGATTTTTTAGAAATAGGTTGCTGTTTCCAATTATCATAGAAACAAAAGTACGTAATATTTTATTATGATTTTAGTGCTAGCCCTTCGATTTGAATTAGCAACAATGGTTCTCAAGGTCTGATCCTTCAAAGCATTGGTTGACCATTTCCACATTACGTAAAATGACATTTTCACACCAAAACATAATTGGTATCGGGCGATCATGTCAAGCAGCACCTAAGACAATGCTGATCATTGCATAAATAATGCGTTTTGTTTCGGTTTCTGCAGGTATTCTGTTCCTCGACAACTAAGGAGCAGGCTGCGTTCAGCCTGGAGAATGACCCACACACTCCAGAAAGATATAGGTGAGTGGAGCGCATGAGGGGCGATTATGGGTTGCTAAAATTAGCCTCGACTACAGACAGAGGCCAACCGTTGAGGATTAGACATCAAAATATCAACTTGTTGGCGCGTCTTCAATAATTTACTGAACATGAAACGTCTGTTCTTAGTGCTCTAGCTGGCATGCCTTGAGCCATATCCACAACAAAATGGTGTGACCATCCGTTGTTTCCTGCTTGTTTTGTCAGTGACAAAGTGAGCCGTGCAACACTGAATGCGCAATCGATCGCTACTTAGAATGGGTTGAGAACGCGGACCAGCTGGTCTCGTTTTCTAATCTTCACCGGATTTCAATGGTAATTATCGAATCTGGGTTAGAGACGACATGGAAAAGTTCTGGTGGAGACTTACAGTAGAATCCAATTAGGATTTACCGATATTTCCATCTTGCCAGTGTCTTTCTTTGTCCTGGGCATGAAGGTCAACAAATTTATATCAAGAAGACTGGCTCTCCCGACCGGGCGTATGTTTCGTAGAAGCGAGCATCTATCAAACACGAAGTTACTGTCACGGAAAGGAATACAATGAGGCCTATTTTATGAGCCTGAACTGCCCAATCCGACTAAGTCGTCGTAACTTGAGAACTAGGTATAGGTCAGTTTGTGCAACACCCACAAAGCATAAATAGAACGACATTCAACTTTACACACGTTTTCTTCCGTGGTGAGATTTTCCTCAAAGTCTCATTGTTAATTCCCACAGAAACCGAAGCATATTATTTTTTATTAATAGATGTACAAGCATTCCCTAAAGAAGTCTCTGGGCGTATGGTTGCTGGTGAAGCTTGAAAGCTTTCAGTAATCAGACATACTACCATTTTCCCGTCTCGAGGGCAATTGTGTTAAAAACAAAAATGAGGACGAAGAGGTCTAAGTACAGAATGGCTTAGCTGCCTCACTAACTTTCCTTTTAATTAGCCTTTATTTTTGGGCTTAGGAGAATTCTAACTCTCATAATGATTTGGGCTGTACACTAAGAAAAAATACGGGCTATTCCGGGTAATTTTGACGAAATACTTTTGTACACATTGATACTGAAACCTTGTAAACGTGACCAAAATCGCTTGATCTAATGCTCATCTCAAACTACATTGTATTGTACATGCTTAGTAATATCCCATGATATTGCATGCAGGATCATTGGGACTCTGTCCAACTCCGAGGACTTCGCGACGCAATTCAAGTGCATGGCAGGAACGCGTATGAATCCGGTAAAGAAGTGCAAGGTGTGGTGAATCAGAAGCTCAAGGACATCTCTAGGAGCGAAAGAGGATGAAATATTGCCTTCGATATTGTTATTCAAACTACCTGCATGTAGTGAATGAATTTTCACGGCGCCGTTACCTAGCATATTTTTTGTAAACCCACTTTTGAAATATTATTATTTAGGGACAATAAATATTGAAATTCCAAATCCGTGAAACGATAGAAATCATGAGCAAAAGCCAGCGTTAGACAGATCCAGTGGCTACAAATTACCGGTGTTCATCTGCGGTAATTTACTTGCATATCAGTACCGAATTTGTGTGCGTCTAAAAGCACGTGCAGACTAGCTGTGAAAATTTATTGTACTTTTGGGAGTTCTTAGATACATTTATGTTGTAATTGTTTTGAACAAGAATAAATTTGCGAAACACGTTTTATTTTCTAATAGCACTTCCTCGTTTCTTCTAGTCAAAGGGAATTCGTACGCTAACATTCGGACTTTTGTCACCCAGGCGCTTTAAAAGCGCTTAAATCAAATTGCCTAACCGGTCCAATAAGGAAAGTTAAGAGTATGTCTTACATGTACGTGCATATAAAATAAAGTGCGTTTTAAAAAATCAATGTGCACCTCAAAATTCAAAACAATTTCATTTTTTCTATATGGATAGGTATCCTATCAAAAATCTAAATGCCACATTTTGTACACTCAATGATCCCTAATCTTGCCAATGGATCATTAAACCACAATTGGTTATATTTGCCGTGACGACAATTTTAGAAAACCAGCTCAAAAACAAGAGTAGAACAGATCCTCACAGTAAACTCGAACGCACTAGAAACAAAATAGCGGGAAATTATTAAACCCCTAAACGTCACTTCCAGTGTAGTGCACGACTGATTAATAAAAGTACGGAGAGCCGTAATTAACTGAAACATTTGTCTGGTATAATCAACGAGCCGTATCTTTACTAAAATGACATGAAAAAAGTTGCTCTCCCAGTAGGTTGGCGTTAAGTACATGCACACGCTATTAACACGATCCTTAGTAATCGAGAGCCATTGGCGGCATAATATGCGCATAGGAGTGTGTGATAGCGTGTAAACTGAGCCGTCGGCACCGTCAGAAGTCGACCTGCAGAGATCATACAATATACCAATATTTCAATCCGCATACAGAGCGCATCATATTCTGCGAGACACTTTGCTCCTGTATTGAATGAATCTAATAATATGAATGTAGCACTCTGGGATGCAACGCAACGACTTTTGTTATCCGTAAAGGGTTGTTTGCAAACATCATGGTTCTCAACTTACAGAGTGGTCATGGACTGGATATTTTGGGTACTGTTCTATAAAACACTGTGTCTTCTCTCTATATTTTTAACCAAACACAGTTGAATAAAGGAAAGCAAAATAATCACGACGACAGATTAAAGAACTGTCTGACACCAAAAAAAACTCCTCGGGAACAATCTTCATTTCCTACCATGGTCTCTTAAAAGAGAAGCGGAGTCTCCAGTACAAGACGGTGGTGAACTCAGCAGGAGATTCTTATAAACACTTAAGGTGACACAAACAGAAACCACTCAAATCAGGTGACAGAAGAGCTCGTGTTTGGCAATATGCTTGGAAGCTTACAAGCACACACTAGCAATATGGCGACCACATAATTATTAAGTGATACAGAATTCAATGCTTCCGTTCCATAAGCGAAGATTTCTGGTTTCAAGTGAAGCGTAAGTGTCGTTTTGTCAAGTAGGCAGCTTGCTCCACATTATACAGAGGCTGTTAAATTCCGGTTTGTCTCTATTGCCACTCCTCTCTTCTGTTAGAGAACTTGAGGAAATGGTGAAATTGTGTCGCTTGCATCATCACTTCACCAATGAGTTACCTCGACTGTCAAACCCATGGGTCAATTCGTGTCCAAGTACTGTACCGAGAGCTCCGAAATCCAGGGATCTTAAAATCATGACGACCACATTAAATAAAAAGAAAATACACTACCGTGTAGAGGATTATACAAGCAGTATCGAAGTTAAACGGTTGTCAAACCCGGTCCAGGCTTATTAAAAGATATATACGAGTGTTTCCATCAAATTTTCTGAAATAAGATAATGCTCTGTAACTGTCGAAAAACTTCGAAAGTTTAGAGCAAAGTTTGATTTTTTCGAAGTCTTTTAAACGGGCAAGAATGACCTATGCTTAAGGCGAGTTAAACATGACAACTTTAATGAAAAACTACCCACGAAGAGCCACAATATCCAATATGTGACGCAAATGAGTATGGGGTTTTTAGTTGAAACTTGGTTTTAACATTAATTGGTACACCAATGATGCATTAGCAGGTAACAGAACTAGGATTGGTTTAAATTACCAAAACAGTGTCAAGCATCCTTTTAAAAATTATAATGGATCTTTTATTAGGAAATGGAATGCGTCTTGTCATATATCCTCTCCGTTTTAACAAAATACTTCATATTATAATCCTACGATTACGAACACCGATTTAGCATCAAGAACCTGTGTGTGTGGAAAGATTCTGAAGAATTTAAGAGGGTTGAAGATCCACCAAGGAAAGATGAAGTGCTTACGTCAGGTCGCAAGGCAACGCTTGGGCGCCACGTCCAGTGAGACGGGGGAGGGATTGAGCCAGGTCTCAAACCACAGTGCAGAAGACCTCCCAGCTACGCATCAGATGGAAGCATTAGTAGTAGAAGCTGAAGTATTTCAGAATCCAGTTCCAGCCAGTTCAGCAGGTCCACCAGATACTGCAAAGAAGGATCGAATCAAGTGGCCATCAGCAGCTGATAAGAAGGTGTGGTCAGCCTTAGACGATGATCTGGATAGCATCTTACGTGTCACTCTTCGAGGTCCAGCAGAGACAAAGATTGAGGCTATGACTAGGATTGTTTACCAAGTCAGTGTGGACCGCTTTGGAACAGTAGAGAAAAGAAAGGAAACATCAAACCCACGAGGACCAAACAGACGACAACGGGAAATAGTGACTATCCGCAGAGAGCTTAGAGAACTCCGTCGCTTGTGGAAGAGTGCAGCTGAGCACGAAAAAGCAGGAATAACTCACCTGACATCTGAGGCCCGCAAGCGACTATTGTCCCTCCGCAAAGCAGAACGAGGTGCACAAAATAGGAAGAAACGGTCAAGGCAGAGAGAGAAATTCATTAGGAACCCCTACCAGTATGCTTCAAGGCTTTTAGGCAAGAGCAAAAGCGGAACACTTACCTGCACCCGGGCAGACTTGGAGGATCACCTTGCCAAAATTCACAGTGATGAGTTGAAAGATACTCCCCTTGGCGACTTCCCAGATGTAGAGGCTGAAGATCTACCGGACGAAGGTTTTGATCTGGGGGACATTAAGAAGTCAGAAGTGGATAGCATTGTGAAGAAAGCCCGATCGGGGTCAGCCCCTGGTCCAAGTAGAATTTCCTACAAGGTCTATAAGATGTGTCCCAAGTTGAGAGAAAGGCTCTGGAAGCTGTTTAAGATCCTCTGGAGGAAGGGCATAGTTCCAGCCCAGTGGGGGCGAGCTGAAGGAGTTTATGTTCCGAAAGAAGAAGGCTCGAAGCAGATTAGCAAGTTTCGACCAATTTCACTGCTTAGCGTGGAAGGAAAGATCTACTTAGCAATCCTATCCGGCAGAATGACAGACTTCATGATCAAGAACAAGTATATTGACACATCTTCACAGAAAGGCGGGGTACCAGGCTTTTCTGGATGCCTGGAACATAATTCTATCATAAGTGAACTCATACACCGAGCGAAGAAGGGCAAGAAGAATCTGTCTATGGTGTGGCTCGACATGGCAAATGCGTACGGTTCGGTACCACATGTATTAGTTTATCGTGCCATGGACATCTACCACATTCCTGAGAAAGTCAAGAGTATAGTGAAGTCATACTATAGCTCCTGTGTGATGCGTTTCACAGTCGGCAACTTCACTACGAAGTGGCAACACCTTGAAAAAGGAATTATGACGGGCTGTACCATTTCAGTCATCCTGTTTATCATGGCAATGAATGTCCTGCTGAAGAGAGCCCAATCTGAGCGAAGAGGTCCCAAGCTAGATGAAGTCAGACAGCCGTCATGTAGAGCTTTTGTTGACGACATTACAATTGTGACAGAGTCACCAGTGGGAGCCAGAACAATTCTCCGTTGCCTAGAAGAGCTCACTAAATGGGCCCGTATGTCATTCAAGGCAGAGAAGTCCAGATCACTAATTATCAACAGAGGCGTGTTGCTCAAGAGACAGACGTTTTCGATAGCAGGATGCAGAATTCCAACAATAAGTGAACAACCAGTCAAGTGCCTTGGCAAGTACTATGATAGCAGCCTACGAGACACATCCCGTGTCAAGGATGTGAAAGCCCAGCTCAAGGTTTGGCTTGAGAAGATCGACAAAGACGGCATACCCGGAAGATTCAAGCTTTGGTGCTACCAGTTCATCTTGCTCCCGAAACTTATGTGGCCACTGTTAATCTACGACGTCACGTCGTCTTCAGCTGAGGAAATGGAAAGAGCAGCGAGCCGGTTCATTCGAAGGTGGCTTGGTCTACCTGCATCATTCAGCAACGTCGGGCTGTACTGCAAGTCATCGAAACTCGTTCTTCCGGTCTCATCTGTGGTGGAGGAATATAAAGTTACCAAAGTGCGAGCCAGTATCACTCTGCGGAATACATCTGACCAGGCTATCAGTGGTTGCATCACCCAGTCACGTACCGGCAGTAAGTGGTCCACCACGTCGGCAATCAGCGAAGCAGAAAGCCGGCTGAGGCACAAGCAACTGATAGGGAGTGCTTGCCAGGGTAGGCAAGGACTGGGCTACAAGACCGGGAATCCAGCAAGGAAGAGACTTAAAAACCCAGACAGAGACAGAATAATCAGAGAAGTTAGATTGTCAGAGAACGAAGGAAGGTATGCCCGAGCAGTTCAGATGGGTCAGCAGGGGGCGTGGACGAAGTGGGACAAAGTCTTGCAAAGGGAAATAAAGTGGGCGGACTTGTGGAAGATGTCGCCTTTGAAAGCAAAGTTTCTCATCAGATCTGTTTATGATGTACTGCCTACTCCCAGCAACCTTGCTATTTGGGGTCTTACTGACAACCCGAGCTGTATTCAGTGTGGACGCAGATGTTCTTTAGAACACATTCTGTCATCTTGCAGCGCGTCTTTGGCATCAGGAAAGTACACCTACCGGCACAACCAGGTACTGAAAGTTTTCGCAAGGGTGTTGGTTGACGAAGTCAAAAGTAAACCAAAGTCAAGAAGCCACCGGATCGAATTTATCAGTTTCAGAAGAAGTGGCGATGAGGCAAGTAAGAAGAAGTCACCAGCGCAGAAAGGCATCCTTCACACAGCCAACGACTGGAAATTGTGGGTTGATCTTGCCGGTCACCAGTCATCCTTCCCACAGCACATTGTCCAGACTACCCAGCGCCCTGACTTGATTCTTTATTCGGATAGTTCCCACCAGATCATCCTGATCGAGCTCACCATTCCGTGGGAGAGTAGGGTAGAAGAGGCACACGAGCGGAAGAACCTGAAATATACTGATCTGAGGAGTGACTGCCACGTTAACGGCTGGAGGTGTTGGAGTTTTTCCGTGGAGGTTGGTTGCCGTGGTTTTCCGGCCAGCTCGGTTACTGCTATGGCAAGGTCTCTGGGCGTCTCTGCGACAGGAAAGAAGGTTCTTCTCCGCGACGTGGCCACCGAAGCTGAACAGGCATCTTGTTGGATATGGATGAAGCACCAACAGCAATAACATCAACAACCGTCAGGCAGAGCCTGATCAACTCTGTTGTCCCGCCTACTAGAGATGGTCTTGGTTTAGGGACGAAACCATTAAGGACAGTGGGAGACCAACTGAAGATGACGGTTGAGCACAGTTCCATCAAATGTTTAAAGTAAGTTCTGCGAGTGACCGAATGGATAAAGGACAGTTGAATTCCATTTACTGGTGAATAGCTTAAAGAGATCGAGATAAGCGACAGTGATCGAAAGCATCCAGCTGCTCTTGGAAATCGTATAATTAAAGTATTTAAAAACATTATAGGATAATGTGTATATGTCTCTCCTAGCGGCAATATTTTTAAAGCATGAGTCGCATTAGTGAACTAATAACCACCATAATCCCGTAATCTTGAGAAGATGAAACCAAGTTTATATCCAACCGTGCGGTGCTGTCTTACACACTCACAAACCAGGCATGAATTCCGTCGGGCTACTGTAAAAAATCTAATGCTTTTTATAAAGCGAATGGTTGTAAACACGAAAACTGAAAGACAGTTTCAAAAAAGGACGTTCCATGCAAATTATATCAGTTTCAGGAACTTTCCCGTGCTGAAGTCACGTTATTGTTCTTTTTTCAGGTGGGGTATGATGTTGAAGGTTGACAATGGGCACTACAAACCGCTCACCAATGAATTTTTTCATGGTTGGAATACTTCAACCACCCTTTTATGGTCGGCAATGTCTCAAGTAATGTAACAACGCATCCCTAAACTGAGAGCGACCTTGTTTACCACAACCAAAATCCTTAATTTCAAACAAAGACAAGTTCCAAATACCCTTTGTGAGTTGTACTCCGGAAATGAAATCACAACTTATTTTCTTCTTAAAAACCGAAAACAAAACAAAAAACCTTTGCCATTGCATATATTCACACCCCAACGTGCCAGGCACGCTAATTTGTGAAGGAATATGAACCCTTTAGCTTACCTTTGAAAGCACAATATGGCGTACTTAAGATGTCGATTAATAAACTTCGAACATTTTACTGGGGCTAACTGGTAAGGGTATTAACACTTTGGTGACATTTATCCGATATCAGGCAGATCAGGTGAGTAAAAACACAAATTCGATTACTCACAGGATTATAATAAAAAGTATTTTGTTAAAAAGGAGAGGATATTTGACAAGACACAAAAGATTTCTCAATAAAAGACCCACATCTTAATTTTTAAAAGGATGCTAGACACTGTTTTGTTGATTTCAATCAGCCATCATTCTGTCACCTACAATGCATCATCGGTGTACCAATTGAATGTTAAAAGCAGGTTTCAACTAAATTTTATACTGATTTGCGTCACAGATTGGATATTGTGTCTCATTTTGCCGGGTGGCTTTTAATGATATTGTCATTTTTACTCGTCTAAAGCATAGTTCACTCCTGCCCGTTTAACAGATTTAGAAAAAATATCAAAACTTTCGAGGTTTGTGGATAGTTACTGAGCATTATCTTATTTCAGAGAATTTGATGGAACCACTTGTATAATTATATGTTTTCATAGGCCTAAATAGGTTTAGCATCCGTTTAATTTCGATATTGCTTGTATAATTCTCTACACGATGGTGTATTTTCTATTTATTTATGAGGTCATCATGATTTTAAGATCCCTGAATTCTGGAGCTCTCGGTACAGTGCATGGGCAGGAATTGACACACGCTTTTGACAGTCGAGGTAAGTCATTGGTGAAGTGATGATGCAAGAGACAAGTTTTCCTCGAGTTGCCTAACAAGAAGAGAGGAGAGGCAATCGGGACAAACCGGAATTTAACAGCCTCTACATAATGTGGAACAGGTTGTCTACTTGACAAAGAGAACCTACTCGTCTGTGTTAGGTAGAACCAAGACACTTACTCTTCACTTGAAACGAGAAATCTTTGCATATAGAACGGAAGCATTGAATTCCGTATCACTTAATAATTATGTGGTCGCCATGTTGCTAGTGTGTGCTCGTAAGCTTCCAAGCATATTGCCAAACACGAGCTCTTCTCTCACCTGATTTGAGGGGTTTCTGTTTGTGTCACCTTGAGTTTTTAGAACAAGAGTTCACCACCGTCTTGTACTGGAGACTCAGCTTGTACATTTTCTAGCTTCTCTTAGCCACCAAAACCTTGTTACGGTAGACCATGATAGGAAATGAAGATTGTTCCCGAAGACCTTTTTTTGCTGCCTGTTCTTTAATCAGTCGTCGACCCTCTTGATTATTTTGCTTTCTTTTTCCGCTAAGTACGGTGAAAATTCAGAGTGAAGACGCATTGTTTTATATAACAGTACTCAAAATATTCAGTAGATGACCTTTCTGCAAGTTGAGAACCATGATGTTTGCAGTTAACACTTTACGGATAACAAAAATCGTTGCGTTGGATCCCAGAGTACTACATTCGAATTATTAGATTCAGTCAACCCAGAAGCAAAGTGTCTCGCAGATTATGGTGCGCTCTGTATGCAGATTGAAATACTAGTATATTATATGATCTCTGCATTGTACGACTTCTGACGGTGCCGACGGCTCAGTTTAGCAGCGATCCCTCACACCTATGTGCATATTAAACCGCCACTGGCTTTCGATAACTAAGGTCAATGCTACTATCGTATGCATGTACTTAACACAAATCTATTAAAGAGGAGAGCATTTTTCCAGTGGCGGACCTAGGATACCATAAGGGGGGCCGAACATGTTGCCTCGGAGAATTGGGCAAAGCGCGGTTGTACGTGCACAGGCGGCCCGAAAATTGTGGGTGGCGGGGGCCGAGGATGTGGACCTTTGTTTCAGAGAATCGTTTTGCTTCCGGCACCCAAGGGGAGGGAGGGTGGGTCCCCTGCCCTCCCTAAGTCCGCTTATGTATCTTTCATGTCACTTTTAGTAAATTACGGTTCGTTGATAATACCAGACATGTGTTTCAATTAATTACGGCTCTCCATAATATCATTAATTAGTCGTGCACTACAGTGGAAGTGACGTTGAGGGGGTTAAGAATTTCCCGCCATTTTTTTGTTTCTAGTGCGTTCGAGTCAGCTGTGAGGATCTGTTCTACAGTTCCTTTTGAGTTCGTTTTCCAAAATTGTCGTCACCACTTCTTATCGAAGAGCATTCTAAGATACTCTATATCGTCGGAGAACTCAAATTTGCGTTCCAATGCTCTATAATCTCTGCTCATCATTTCCAAAATAGACAGTTTTGTAAGACAATTTTCAAAAGAATGTAAGGAAGTATGTTTTTTCAAAAAGTTACATAAGGCTACAAGGTGCAATGTGGCTGTAGACTAAGAGGGACACGAAGCAGCCAATAAAATTTCCTAGGAAAGGTAGTCTATGGATTATCTCCCCTGTCTAGCACAAAGCTGTCAATTTTGAATCAATGCCAAATAATTATGCACAGTATAAATTGGTTCTTCCAGCCACCAAAGCATAACTTTCAATCTATTTTGTAAGATTTCTTATTTTCGCTGCTGAAAGCATACAGTTATCGAGACCGATATTATAACCAATTGTGGTCTGAAGGTCCAACGGTGAAATTAAGGGTCATTGGGTGCATAAAATGTGGCATTTAAATTTTTGATAGGATACCTATCTAAGTACAAAAAATGAAATAGTTTTGAATTTTGAGGTATAGATTGATTTTTGAAAATCTACCACCTCTTAACTTTCCTGATTGAGCGTCAGGATGACAAAAGGCCAACTGTTAGAGTACGAGTTCCCTTATGACTAGCAGAAACGAGAAAATGCTATTAGAAAATGGAATGTGTTTCCCAAATTTATTCTTGATCAAACCAATTACAACATACATGTATCTACATATGGTAAAGCTAAAAGGTACATTGAATTTTCAAAGCAAGTTTGCACGTGCTCTTAGAGGCACACAAGTTCGGTACTGATATGCAATAAAGTTACCGCAGATTAACACCGGTAATCCGTAGCCACTGTCTCTGTATAACGCTGGCTTATGCTCATGACTTCTACCGTCTCAATATTTATTTTCCATAGATAAGTTTTTAAGGTCGGTTTACAAATAAACTATGCTAGGTAACAGCGCAGTGAATATTCATTCAATACATGCAGTTAATTTGAATAATAATATCCAAGGCAATATTTCGTCCTCTTTCGCTCCTAGAAATGTCCTTGGGCTTCTGGTTCACCACACCTTGCACTTCTTTACCGGATTCATACGTGTTCCTGCCTTGCACTTGAATTGCTTCGCGAAGTCTTTAGAATTGGACAAAGTCCCAATGATCCTGCATGCAATATCACGAGTTATTACTGTACATTTACAAAGGTTTAGATTTAGCATTAAATCGAACGATTTTGGTCACGTTTACAAACTTTCAATATGAGTTTGCAGTACAAAATGACAAAAGTATTCAGTATAAATTACCTGGGATTACCCGTACTGTTTCTTAGTGTGCAGCCCAATTCATTATGAGAGTTAGTATTCTCCTAAGCCCGAGAATGAAGGTTAATTAAAAGGAAAGTTAGTGGGGTGGCTAAGCCATTCTGTACTTAGACCTCTTCGCCCTCATTGCTGTTTTTAACAGAATTCGCCTCGAGACTGGCGAATGGTAGTTTGTCTTATTACTGCGAACTATCAAGATTCACCCGCAATCATACACCGAGATACTTCTTCAAGGAATCCTTGGACAACTTAAATAACATATTGATATGCTTCGGTCTCTGTGAGAAAAAACAATGAGACTTTATGCGCGCTTTGTTGCACTACACGGGAATTTCACCACCAAAAACATGTGAAGAGTTGAAAGTTGTTCGATTTATGCTTTGCGTGGCAGTGACAGTAATTCCGTGTTGGATAGATGCTCGCCTCAACGGAACAAACGTCTGGTCTGGAGACCCAGACTTCTTGATCTAATTTAACTGACCTTCATGATCATGGCAAAGCAAGGTCCTGGCAAGATACAAATATCGGTTTATCCCAACTGTATTCTACTGTAAGTCTCCACCTGAACTTTTTCAGGTCGTCTCTAACTGAGATTCGAGAATTACTATTTGAATCTGGTGAAGATTAGCAAACGAGGCCATCTGGTCCGATTTCTTAAAGTAATAAGCGATTGCGCATTTGAACATCTCAAGGCATATTTTATTTCTGTCATTTTCTGCAATTTTCTGAAACAGCTATGTGCTCAACTGCCCTCCAAGAACGAGCATTGTATGGTCCAATTTTTGGATAACTTTCGTTGGACGAGACAGCAAATTCATCGTTGCACGGCTCAGTTTTTCACTGACAACGTAAGCAGGAAACTACGGAAGGTCACTCCGTTTTTCCGTTTGGACATGGCTCAAGGCATTGAACAGGCATTCCATGTTCAGTAGACTGAGATGTGCCGACAAGTTAATGTTTTGACGTCTAGTCTCCAACGGTTGAACTCATAATGGACCCCTCATGCGTACCACTCACCTATATCTCGCTGGGGTGTGTGGGTCGTTCTCTAGGCTGAACGCAGCCTGCTCCTTAGTTGTCGAGGAGCAGAATACCTGTAGAAACCGAAACCAAAACGCATTATTTATGCCGTGAGCGTCATTACCTTTGGTGCTGCTCGGGTATAAATGTCATTTTACGTCATGCTTCGAACGATCAGAGCTTGATAACAAATGTTGTAAGTTCAAATCGAAAGGTAAGCAGAAAATAACAATAAAATTACCTCTTTTTGTTTCTATAATAATTTGAAACAACGACCAACTTCTAAAAAATCTATCAATTTGGAAATAAAGTTACTAAGCTCATTAAATTCATAAGATGGCAATATTTTGCATGGCTTAATGAAACGAGAAACTATCTCATTATTCACGATTTGTCGCTTGCTGCGTAACTGTAGCCAGAAAATGGGATTCTGGATGACAACTTGGAACGCCTACACTCACCTGTGAAAATCCTAGAAAGAACAGCTGTTTATGTGTCAGTTTCAGTCCTGGAAGAGCCATTTCTTTGCTATTACTTGCCGCCCAACTTTCGTAGGCCTGATGGAAAAGGGAAAATATGCATGACTCATCAGTTGTATCGCGCGGCCGTTTACTGATAGATGGGTTACTTGTGTTAATTTGTTTGAGTAGACTTGCGAACGTGCGGCGAGATTAATAAAGTGGTTAACTCGAATCAATCTTCACTGAGTGCATCGCCGCCCCGAAAATTAAAAGCACAAGTGAGTTACTACCTGCGTCTACCTATTCACGACAGAAAATGTCACGGAATACGACAATAGTTCTTGTAATTATAATGGCAACTATGACGTATAAGAGACTGGTGGTCGGCTGGGCGGTAATGGTGATAATTTGTTGTGGTGATCTTGTGTCAGTTTTTATAATAATGACATTAATGGCCATGGAAGGAGTTATACTGATGGCGATGACTCTGAGGATCGTTTTCGTGTTGGCCGTGTTTTTTACAAAATGGTGTTGTTGATGTCGATGTCATTTGAAAAGGTGTTTGTAAATTGGAGACGGTGAAAGTGAGTGTTGATCATTTTGAAGGGTTTGGAACGATTTCCACGGTGATGATGAGATAAGTAGCAGCTAGGATTGTGATCGTTTTAATTTTCAGTGATGCAAACTGCGGTAATTGTGATTGTGGTGGTGGTTACCATGGATACTGGTGGAAGCAGCTGCGCCTGTCACAGTCAAGCCACAACTTAGTAATTCGCCGACAAAGCGACTTCTCGATACACTGCAACACACAGACCCAGTGTTGCAGTTTGACTGTCATTGTAAATACAAAAAGCCCTCAACTACTTGATATAACAATTAAAATATCATCTCTTACCTTAAATGCAGCATGGATCCCGCCGTTGTCAGCAATGTTCTCATGAAGAGTTGCTTTGCCGTTCACCTGTGGACAGTATTGCTAAACATTTAGGAATTAGAAGACAGGTATCTCGACTTTAAGCCAGTCACAATTAAAAGTTACTTAAGAAATGTTGTCTTACTTCACACCAACTACATAAAAGTTTACTCATTTAATTATTAGCATATCGCTTACAGTATCCAATTTCAAACTAAATTTCAAACGTGTTTTCTGTTATAATTTGAGTGAAAGTATCCGAACTTGATAAATTATTAATAGTCGAATTACCCGTTTCGATATTGCGCTCAAGTTGCACTGAACAGTATCGAACACCACGGTGCAACGGAACAGTTCATTTTCAATACCGGTTTGTTGCAAGTCATGCCGTGCTGGAGACAACAAGGATGTCTCGAAAGGTAAGGCTCAATTACTATCCTAATCGGTCTACTCAGAAGCAGGTAAACCTAACTTGGCTAATCATATCTTCAGCTATTAAAGCACGTTAGACAAAAACTGCATGAGATACCGCGTCCTTTCACGAATACGATAATGGCTGTCTGTCGTTGAGAACCGGTCAGGATCCTGGCCGAAATTTGCCTCAGCCAGTCGGTAATTTTAGAAACATGAAAGACAATCTTCTGTTGATTTTACCAGAAATCAACAGGGCTAGCCGAACAGATGAAACTCCTTGACTGTTCAATTTTTCCTCGGCAAAGATACGCCGTCCATTCAAAAACCACACTATCCGTCTATCCTGGAAAATTCTAGCGAAAACACGAAGCCGACTGTCCTCTTTGGACGTCCGGGTAATGACGTAAGTGCAATTTAATACGAAATACGTTGCACTGCATTTGGCTGCCTCGAGTTGCTAGCAGCCCTATATGTGTACTACAGAGCACACAATCAACTGCACGACAACTCTTTTGTTTCTGGACTGGATGATTCTCATCCTTCAAAGCTAATGCTCAGTGATGCAACGCAACGATTGTTTTTAATTGTAAATATCATGATTCTCAACTTACATAATGATTATAGACTGGATATTTTGAGTACTGATCTATAAAACACTGCGTCTTCTCCCTAAATGTTTCACCAAACTCAGCTGAAAATGGAAAGCAAAATAATCAGATGGTCGAATAAAGAAAGGGCTGGAAACAAAACTCTTAGGAACAGTTCGAGTGGTAGTGTTGAGTAGCTATTTCGTAATTAAAAATCGATACTGAACAGAAAAGTGCTGCGACAGATTCTTAGCTTATCGATGTTTTCAAATTCAATAAGTCATAACCTCCTTTGACAATTTGAGGAATAGTCACAAACCAATGATAAGATATTGCAGTTTTATGTTTATGGTATACCGTGACAAGATATTGGTGGCTATCAAAGGCTAGAAAATGCACAGGATGAGTCTCCAGTTTAAGACGGTGGTGAACTCAGTAGACGTTCAAGAAAACTGAAATCTCTCAAAATCACGCGAGTGAAGTGCTAGTGTTTGGCAATATGCTCGGAAGCTTTCTAGCGTATACTTCAAAACATCGATGGCGAGCACATAAGTGATTGATCAATTACATTGGAATACAGTATTATGATACGGAATTCATTGTTTCTGCTCCATAAGCGACGATGATTCGTTGCAAGTGAGCTTGGGTCTACCTAACCTGGACTAGTAGGGTCGATTTATAAAGATCGTTAGACTGTTCCACACTCTCTACATTGTGTAGAAATTGTTAAATTTCGGTTTGCCACACTTGCCACTCCTCTCTTCTGTTGTGAGAATTTGAGAAAATGACGAAAGCGTCTTGTCTGCAGCACCCCTTCACCAATGAGTTACCTCGACTGTCAAACCCGTGCGTCAATTCGTGCCCAAGTACTGTACCGAGAGCTCCAAAATTCAGGGATCTGAAATTCATGACGACCGCATAAATAAGGAGAAAAGACACTATTGTATACGTGACTACACAAGCAATATCGAAGTTAAAAGGATCTCAACCCCGGTTCAGGCCTATTAAAAGATATACATCAAATTCTAAGCAAAAAAATGGTGCTCTGCAACCTTCAACTAACCTTGACGTTTTGGGACAAATTTTGAAAACTTCTATACAAAGTCTAATAAGCAGGCAAGTGTGATCTATACTTTAGGCGAGTTACCATGGCAACTTTAGGGAAAATCACTCATCTAGAGCCACAATATCCAATCTGTGACGTACATGTAAACGGGAATGAAACATGTTTTTAACATTCCCTTGGGACGCCAATGATGCATTAGCAGATGACAGAACCAAAATTAGTTAAAATCACCAAAACACTACCCAGTATCCTTTTAAAAATCAAGATCTAATTTTTATTGAGACATCGAATGTGGTTTGTCATGAAATATTTTTGACTGATCGAATTTGTGCCTTAACTCACATGATCTTCCCCATATTGAATAAAGGTCAACAATGTATTTATGCCCCTACTAACTAACTGTCAGTAAATTATTTGAAATTTATCTAATCGAGGTCCTAAGTAGGCCCTATCGTGCCTTCGAAAAGTAAGAACAAGGGTGCATATCCCGGCACAAAGTAGCGTGCCTGCCACGTTGGGACGCGAATACAAGGAATGGCAAAGTTTCTTTTGTTTTGGTTTTAGGCTTGTCAGAAGACAATTAAGAGTCGCCCCATATCAGGAGTGCAACTTACAGACAATGTTTTTAACTTATCTTAGTTTCAATTGTAGAAATTTACCCCTGGAATGCCATCTCTGATCTTGCAGCCGCTGAGTAACAGCGTGAAATTTGGCTGTACTCGACTGTTCCGGTGTGTGTACTTGATATGAAATTTACTGCCATTAAAACTTTTCACCATTACCTGTTTTTCAACAGGACGCAATAAGAAAGAACCATACTATTAGAAAGCGCTTCGGCAGTTCTTGGTGATTATATTAGAAGCAAATGATAAATATTTTAATTCACAGATAATTGTCATTTTGCATATTCAAGTGCGAAAAATAACAGCGTGTAATGCAACATAAAATTAAATGAACAAGGCGAGAGAAGTTATATAAATGACTAGTTAAGCCCATAAAGAAATAATTTCAATGATTCAAAAAATGTCTACCCAGTAAAGACAAATAGTTTAGAATATGGATCCCTCACACTTGCTGTTAGTAATTTAGTCAGGTATTCATCCAAAATGATACATATTTACACGATATAATTAATTGGACCTTTGGTGCCGTTTGATACAATTACATTCTTCAGTGAAAAACAGAATGCATTGACATTTAAAAAAATGCGATAAACTACTCTATCGGAAATTCGCGGAAGATATAGGTTTTCTAATGAATATAAATGGGCAAATATCGATCACGTGAGTGTGAAATGTACTGTGGATAGCAGTGTAGGACTTTCAGTAAAAATTAAGAAATAAACTATTTTCTGACGGAAAGAAAAAGTTAGTGATCCTGATAGTGTACAGATGCATGTTATAATAAACAACAGATATTGGAACACAGTTTTACGATTGTTAAGTTACTACAGAAAGTGGACTTTGGAAGATAACAATATTTGTAAAATGAGACACTGTTATTTTGAGCACCTATTATATAGTTGTGACAGTCGACATTCAATAAGGAAAGAAAAGGAACAACTGGATTGAAACGCGGGACCAAAAGATAAAAAGCGTGAGACCTTAGTCTAAGCAAAAACTTAAGGATAAAATGTTCGCTGCAACACACAGAGACGGAGCGACAACGTTTTTTGCCGAACGGGAGATGTAATACCCAAAAATGCCCAACAACGGAAATTGCAGGTGCTGCAAAAACCAATGAAACGTACTATTTTTGTTTTTAGTCGAGCGGGAAATGTGGCTATTAGAAATTATCATGGTAACTGATGATAGGTTAGTTTGGACGTGTGTCGAAAACCTTCAGATGGTGTGGCGAGATGCTAAAAAAATCCAAAACGTGGGACAGTCCGCTAAGAGGGGGGTCATTGGCAAATACTCTATGCTGTCAAAAACACGAAGTATTGGATTGGGTTCTTTTACAAGGAAAACTTTTCATTTTTAATTTTATTTTACGGGTATAGACGCAGAGAGAGAGAGAGAGAGAGAGAGAGAGA
>NMRA01000616.1:175377-207576 GCA_002633005.1 Phoronis australis | reverse complement strand
AGAGAGAGAGAGAGAGAGAGCAATTATGAGCAATTTTTAGAAAGTTACGTGTTAAACACACGTTTTTAAGGCCTGAGCTTTTCATTTAGGCAAAATATATTTTTTGTAATAGAATACTTTTATCAGCCAAAGTTGACTTGTTAAAAGCTCCTAGCATGCGGTATGATAGGTCGTCGAAAGTGGTTCTACAACTGGAGCTAAAAATATATCAGAGGCCAAACTACTCTTGGCATCCTCCCAGGTACACAGGTCAATGCTTATAAGGAATGACCGGTGTAATTGTTGGGTTTGGGGACTAAACTTACCGAGACATCACTAATTGAATGGAGCCGTACCTTACGAGTCTTGCTTGATGAAGAATAACAACAAAATGAAATAAAACAACGAAATAAGGCTTGATTTGATAACTACAACCCTCGATCAACGCTCAGTCCAGCAGGCAGCCGGAAATTCTGTTACTCTGGCCACTAGTCACCGGGTTGCTAGATCTAGTAGTAGAATGTATAGGTTATGTGCAGGAGTTGGCAATCCAGCCCTAGAGTTCTATGTTTTAAGTTAAAAGCTATCTTGAACGATAACACCTGTCAATTTAGTTCCTACAGTTTGTCAAAAAAATCGCTCTGAGTACTCAATGGTGTTCTATTTAGACCCCTGTTCAACACAGCTGTGACGCAACATCGCACAGATAGCAGCTTCACTTATCATTTGACGGGCTTACATTTGCGCGATTGAACTCGCATTTTCTTATTTTACTAAGGCTTTGCTAGGACCATTTTGTTAGCCCCTACACCTAAAATAACAAAATTCCGTTAAAGTTAGGCTTTAAGGATTTTTGGCTACGGAAGTACGGTTGGTGTCAGTTTGTTGCTGGCGTTGTTACATTACTTAGGAAATTGACGATCATAAAAGGGTGGTTGAAGTATTCCAGCCATGATAAATATTTCGTTGGTGAGCGGTTTGTAGTGTGCATCTACAACTTGTGGCATCTTATCCCACCTGAAAGAAAGAGCAATAACATGACCTCAATGACTTCAGCACTGGAAAGCTTCTGATATACTTTGCATGTCACATACTATTTCGTAACTATCTTTCAGTTATCATTCGCTTAATGGATGCTTTAGATCACAGGCGCGTATCTCGGTCTTTTTAGCACACACCCTCATAAGGAAATCAAGTGTCCTTCATCCATTCCTGGGGGAAAGTCTGCCTATAGTGGCGCGATGTTCTTAATCTCATAATTACCGTGACACACTTATCTAGCGATACCTATCCTGTGATTGGCTGTTACTTGACTTTCGTTGAGTGATCGAATATCTCAGTCAATGGATGGACTCAATCTAACGTTAGACAGCAGCCAATCATAAGGTAGGTAGCGATTGATAAGCGCATCACGCTGTCTCGAGATTGAGATCACCGCAAGAATTTCCAGCAGGTTACATTCGGAATGGTTGGAAGACACTTGAATTCCCTTTATTACATGAACGTGCATGATTTATGAGAGGTATGTCCTAAAAAGATCGACAAAGCACTCGTACATCGATGACCTAGAGCAGCACTACAGATCGATAGACCGGTCGAATTCAAAGTCCAATTAACTCGCACCTTTTGTCAAAAACAGTTTTTGATTTAGCTTACTCACGGCTTAATACAGACTTGGGAAGAACTGAAATTTAGTTATTACTTCAGACTAAACTCGGCATTAAGTTACTCCTCATCGTGAAATTTATCTAATTTAAAACAATAAACGTAGTTGCTGCTGAAGTAATATAGCTCTCGTATAAAGTCCAGGAAATTGATGATTTGGAAATTCAGTTCAAACAAACAATAAAAACGTGAGATGTTGCATTGAAAGGTAGTTGCTTTTTGACACCCAAGCAAGGTATGTACACTGCCTCAGTCTTCATTTTATTCGATTTCTTAAATCGATGAACCAAAAAAAAAATTCTGAGACAAAATGTTAAATGTAAGAGTAATGTATGGTCTACTTTCGCAAAAATGCCACAAACATGTCGCGTACCCGTTCTTGCAAATGAATTTTAAGTTTTTGCTTACATTACATTTCCGCACCCACAAACTTTTATTGTAACATGAATCTTTGAAAATTAGCCTGAAATTTGAGCTTACTGGTCCTTTACTGATTCTGTCAAGCGTTTCACTCGTGTTTGGGAAATAAACTTCAGGATATTTACGTAGTTCTGAAAAAAGTTGTCTTCAGAAATCACCAGCTGAAACAACAAAAAGCACAATGCTCAGTACAACAAAGCAAAGCCATATACGAAAGCAAACATTGTAATAATTCACATAAATCATAATTATAATTCCTTGTACGTCTGAGTCAGTACCCGTGTTAACGGAAGGGGTTGGAATGTGTCTCAAACCAATTGTTTTAGAGCTCCACAATGACAGAAAAAAGTGCTTTCGGAACTCAGTCTTGCGTTGATGCAACAACCTATAGAACTATACACAATATCACAAGGAATTATCGCGTGTGTTTAAGCAACTGCGGCTTTTCATTGCTCCACCTTATCTGTCTCGAGTCTTTACATCTTTCCTCTTAAAGAGTTCTCACCACGACCCTGTGTCTCAAAAAGAATTTTACTAATACATCATACGAAATTTAGTAACCTTTTGTATACCTATTGGTTGGAAACAAGCCGCAATTTAAGAAAAAAAAAAAAAATTTTTGGCTGTACGTAATGGATAGAAGACCCTCTCTGCGGTTGATGATTTTACCAGTGCGATACTGAGGAGTTGTGATAGAAAAATCCACAAAGAGTCACCTTTTTCAGACATGGAAATGTGCGTTTCTGGAGGCTGTAGTAACAGCAGCTTAACTGAGAACGCCTCTGTGTTCAAATTTGCTAAATGCGTGAACGTTGCGCAGAAATGGCATCGGTTTGTGAAACATGCGATTTAGTCGGGAGCCACACTTTTTTCGGCAGGGATGATGAAGGACTTGATATGCAAATCTTATGGATACCGAACAAACTGCTTCATTTTAGGGCAATTGATGCCAGGCCCTCAACCCCTGCCCAGATCGAGTGTTACGACACGTAGGCTTATTTATTGAGTTCACACCGTGGGCTCATTCCATCATGCCAATAGTGAATACACGAGAGACCCAGGTTTACTGTGGCTTTTGTCAGTGATTTGTAAGTGTCTACTTGAGAAATACTGGCCGCCCGTCGGTTTAGTTGGTTGCTGTTCATATATGACTGAAGCATTTCGCGTGCAAGTGGGTCGAATTTATACGGCCTCAATGCCGACGAAAGTTCACTAAATACAGAAATCAAATTCATTGGCTGCGATGCCCGTTTGCTCTCTCCTCCCTGTCTGTATAATAATTGTCCAGTTCTCGCTCGAAATCGTCCTCGTCTTTTGATGTGCTGTTTTCCGCCATTGCAATTGATTATCAAGTGACCAAATGTCCTCCACCCATTACATAATTTGGCGGGAAAATGGAAATGACTAATTTTTCCACGAAATTTTAAAAATCGCGACTAGTTGACATAAAAAGTGCTTCTTTAGTTAGATTTATGGAATGCGTTTCATATTATCTAGCTGAAACCTAAGAAAATACATTTTTGTGAACTCTTCAAATGTTGCACGACTCACTGTAGGGTGATAATTACACTATCTTACCCCCTTGTATTTTTCGTCAAGAGCTTCAGCACTGTTGATCCAGGCAGGGAACCCGATTCTATCCATGACTCTATTTACCTGAAAAATATACATAAACATGTCTTTGGTAAGGAAAGGATCTGTCATTTGATGTAGATTAAAAACACTGTAATGCCAAGGTGTTCTTTTGTGTTTTTACGCCAATTTCATCGCTGTTACCAGTCTGGACTCCGTTTAACTGCCATTGATATCGGTAGGTGGCAGAAATTGCCCACGCTTTGATGACCATGAAAACACATATTTTTCACATCGAGATAGAGTATGGAGTGTTAAGCACTAGGTACGATACAAATTGGGAGGTCTCAAATACAGACTCGGTTTTCAATGGTGTTATCATGGCTAGCAAAGTAATTAAGAGTGACTCCTTGTATCAATCAGGCAAAAAGTCTTAATCAGTGAAGGCAACTTTTCACACAGCTTAAATTTGATATCGCCTCTTGGATTGACCTGACTCTAAACAATAAAAACTAGTAGCTTCAAGGAAACCGTCACAACTTCGTCGCAACTGTTTCTCGGAAATGGAATGTAAAGCTCTCACCATGAATTTTATTTATTTATTTATTTATTTATTTATAAGTGTAATATTTACAATGAGGGTAGCCCCGTCAGTTTACACTGCTTTCCATGGGGGACCTCTGTAAAAAATGTACCAGATACGTGTGCACGCTGTAACACCCGAAGATGGTCGAAGGAATAACCGACTAAAACGTCATGCCAGTGTAAACAGAAATTGGTATAAACAGACCAAAACATTTTAGGCTTGTTTTAAATACGTACATCGTCACCTAAAATCGGTTTTAAAAAGACATTCTGTCACCGCGAAGAACTGTCGCCATAGACATTTCAATTTCATGAGTAAAATTATTAACTACGTGTCAGCGTAATGAGTCGTGTTGCTTATGGAGGCAATGCTCAATCTCTTTAAAGCAATTACAAAGAGATGTTGCATCCTCGATACACTTGTGATATTTCACTTCATTGACACACACCTTATCTTTGATTGCCTCCTGTGTCAACCAGTTTAACCACGAGAGTCTTGAAACATTTTCCTTAAATGCCGCTTTCACTTCGTTCATCATTTTCTCCGCCTGCGGAGGAAAAGAACAAATTAATGAAAATGATTTCTCCAAGCATTTAGGAAGGGAATGGTCACTGAGCTCTCCAACACAAAACGGTTAACACAAATCATTTATTCTATAACAGTATAGTAAAACCAACAGTGGTTCTTGTAAAATCTTAAAATAACATGCATGATCGCGAGTGAATGAGTCTTACATTTTTTACACTTGCTATGACAAGGTGGAGGACATTTTTGGTGTTTTTGGTTTTAAAAGGCACAGTATGAGCTTCGACTCTCCGCATTCACTATCAATTTAATTAATTTTAGTAAACCTGTAAACGCATCAGTTATACATGTACACTGGATAGTAACACGGACATCGCATTCTGAAATGTAACGTTGCACAGTGTACATAACGTCATGCAACGGAAACTTGTTTTGAGTAGATAAGTTATAAGTTGTATGCAACCTAGTCCTGATGCATCGTTCGACCAAAGTCTTCATCAACCAACCTTATCCTTATCGTCTTTAGAGAACGCTTCTTTAACAAACATAGTTGCCAGTGGGAACCCCATGGCGGCATCAGTTATAGAGATACACCATGTCCATCGCGACCCTTCTCCCTGAATACCTGTTAGGTTGAAAATTTAAAGGTATGTTCTTCGGCCATAAAGTACACTGTCCATGATTTGAAAAGACATTAATTCTATAGTGGCAAGAGTTTTACAACCATCTTCTACTTTCCAATGACTGTACGTCACATGTACCGCACCATCAGCATAAGTCTATTCTGACACTGCCTACAACAGACGATACTGAAACGTACACTATAGATTTTAATCATTTCCGTTAAAGAACTGCATGGGCATGATATAGATGACCGACTTGATGAGCTTGCTATTGAAATTTTCCGAGGAACAAATATTTGGTTGATTTGCTAGTACCACGTTGGACTGACTGAGAGGTCACTCAGAACTCTCTTGATTTCAAATCGGTACCACTCAGATTTTGGTATTTGGTAAAAGTAGGCAAGGTTTTATCGGCGTAACTTTTATACCTTTTGATCTTTACCTCCATAAAAACCATTAAAATACACCGTTATTGCCATATAAACATTACATTAAGGTGGTACGATTGAATTTTTGCCCCAGTGTCGTTAAAAATTGGCGCCTGCTGGATTGAACGGCCATTTTAAGTTTTGTGCTGCATCCAAAGACAACAAATCATGGCAGTTGATTGATTTTGAGTCTGTTCTAAATGAAAGATTATTATTTGCTTGCTCCTTGACCCACTTTTTGTGAGTCGTGTCTTTTCATAACTTGCACTGCTTGCAGACGGGAAGTTGAAGTTGAACAGGAAATTCAAGAATCGTTTAGACACTTTGCATCTGTAAAAAGGCTGGCTAGTCGAACCACACTTTTCACCTGAATTGGTAGTCTGGTGAGTTTAGGCAATCTGAATGCATTGCATCTAAATTCGTAGTAAGCACTTGTAGGTGGCAATTTTAGGTGAAAAATTGCTGATTAGGTGCATTCTTGCTTCTTTCGCCCAGTATACTGTTCCTATTGTAAGGTTTTATACACCTCGTGTAACAGACTGTTAAAAGTGCCAAGACCCAGTCACAGAAGGTGGTCGATTTACTGCGTTCACTATAAAAAATCTCCGAGGAATCAATGTTTGGTTGTTTGCTGGTACCACGTTGGACTGACTGAGAGATCATTCAGAATAAGGTGGAGGCTGTATGTTACAGAACCCTCTTGATTTCATACTTGCCATAAATGTGATTCGTGAGTTCCTTCTCAGCGTCTCTGAACTGCAACGGCAATGCCGGCACCAAACTTTCCACTAGCTTCCATATCATGTAGTTACGAAGCGTGCTGAAATGACAAAAAAGAACCTTCAGATGTTTTGTACACGTTATTTTGCGGCTTCATGTGGGATGGATACTTTAATGAATACAAAAGACCGAGTGAATTACGTGAACAAAGTGAATCATGTTATTTTGGCATGCTTTTTTGTTTATTGGTACCCAATTGTACCTGTGAAGCATTAGTTGTGGGGTTGGTGCCCTTTTCCAGTCAGGATGGAGCCAATTACTCGAACTCTTTATACTTAATTGAACTTGAAATAATCATTTTATACTTGGTGTTCGTGTTTGCACTCTATAGTCAGAAGTCGTCAGCATGGCGTGAAAATGAGTTCCACTTAATCAGAACAGTCTGAGTTGGATCCCTAAGTAGTGCACAGTGTCACGCTTGTGCTGGAACAAACTAAACATGAATCGGGCGAAAAGTGTTCCTAACTCTGCGCCCGCTTCACACACACACACGGAAAATACTCCATATCCGATGACACAATAGCAATCTCAGTGATCAATTTACTCGCCCAGATACGACTTATGTTCTCCGTGTCTGGGCCATTGTCTAATCGTGCGTGGAATTCAGGGGCGCGAACTTGAGATATATTGTACAGCGGGTTTGGTGTCTACTGGTTTGAGACTGGCTTTTACATGTATAGTATTCTAGATGTACGGTAATTTAGGGGCCCAGACATGGAATTATATTCTCCCTTGGCAAAGTCTGTAAGCACACCGAGAAGAATTAAGGAGTAGATTTTGGGTGCCGTGTTTGCGCTTTGCTTAATATTTTATTCTTTGAGGTTAGTTTTACGTATCACTTTGCCGACGCTGCCTGTTATTCAAGGTCTTGGCCCCGTTCCAAGAAACTGGTTTAAGTTCAGTTTCGACTTCAGTCTAAGATTTGTCTCAATTTCCGAACTTTGAAACTTCCACACCCGGTAAGTTAGTCATAGTTAAGGCAAAATTTAATTAAAACTTAAGGTATCATTCTTGAAACAGACTTAAGACACATTTAACCTTTTTTCTTAAAACTGCCTGAAATTTAAGATTTGTCTAAGCTAAGTTAGTGTCCTTAGTACTAATCCATTGTCTTCTTCAAGGTTCAGCTGTGCTGTGTAAACACAAAATGGGTGCAAAGTCGGCGAATTTGCAGTGTTCACAAAAAATAACATACGAAGTAAGCGTAAGTAAGGTTGTGTTACTATATTTTCTTGCTTATCAAATCTGACCGAAGAACCATTACCAGTGAATTGTCTACAATTTTTTGCTTTAAAACTCAGACCCTGTTTAAAAAGTGTATTCCAAAAAGCAGCGGCGTAAACACAAGGTGGGTGCAAAGTCGGCGAATATTGCAGTCTTCACAAAAAATAACATATAATGTAAGATTAAGTAACGTAGTTTTTCTAAATTTAAATAATATTGCTTAGTTTGTACACACGTCAACTCTGACCGGAGAACTAATCATAACAAATGAAATATTCACACTTTTTCGCTTTAAAACAAAGAAACAGTTAAAAATGTATTCCAGGAAGTATCAAAAAAAATTTTCTTGTGACTTACTTGATTCCTTCTTCAGTTTTCATGGTATTTGTTAGAAGGCGATTCATTCCACAGAAGTAAGGCGGAGCAATAACAACGATAACGGTATATGCACTGATACTGTAGCCAGGCAGCGCCAATTTGAAATAGTCCAGCCAGTCAATCTTTAAAGTTGGGGAGAAGTATAAGAATCCAATTTTAGACAAACACCGGTGCTAGATAGACACGAGAAATTACAAAACTTTTGTACAAACAAGTAGCTAGGTCTAAAATTGGCAGTCTTTTCACACTGTTTCGCCGGGTAAGGCAAACAAGTAATGAGCACGTGAGTCTGGGAGAGATGGGAACCAAGGGCTTTCTATTCATTCTGAACACCTTTTGATGGCATGATACACTGTATAGTATTCTCAGGCAAATCTGGTAGAATAAATAAGGAGCATTTAATTGGTGGTTAGAACTGCCTTTAATGAGATTTAGTAGTTTTTATCTAGGAGTGAACGATGATGAATTGTCAGACATACGAACATTTATATACTTACCGCTGGGGCCTTAGCAGACAATTCTTTAATGGTCATTTTTTCGTAGCCACTTGATTGCGTAAAACCCCACGGATAGCACGCATATTCGTCGCTTAGACTCACCTAAATCAAAGGTACTTTCTTGTATTGTACTAGCACAAATGCACATCATTCTTCACTGTCTTATGCCGAGTCTCTCTTGCAATTTCAAAAATCCATCCAACCCCATGCAATAATTGTCTTGTTTTTTGGAGCTTTTTACTCCCAAATCCTTCCATCAGATATTGTCTATTTTACTTTGCTCTCAGTCATAATAAATCACTATGATACATTCTTGCCAACCACCAGGTTCATTTTGACCTCTGGAAACAGAGCCAGAGACACACTAATTTCTACGTCTCATATGTCAAACATCAAGTTCGCCACCATTCATTGTGGTCTCCAAATGCTCTCAAGCTTTTCAGCGACATGACAAGTCACAAGATGTCAGACGGCGAGAACATTTAAAATTCAAAGACAGTTTCAATAAATCCCACTGTCCCACCTCAAATTCAAGCCTTGACGTCTCTAGCGGTTCTCAGGAGTTTTTGACAACGCCATTCTGAGACTTTTTTGCTAAACAATTAAACAGACCAGACGTCACCAAAATGACATTTTCTGAAATGAACGTACTAATTTCTCACTAATCTGTGATTTGGTATATCACGATACAAGTTGTTCAGAGGATCAACTTGGAATTGGTCGGCCATTTCTGCTTTTGAAAAATTTAAGTTTGAAGTTGGAGATAGAACGCTGGGTGGTATTTTATTAGATGTGGATCTGGTAACGGCAAGGTACAAGTCACGCAGAAATTTTAGTACCGAGGGGTTGTTCATAGATGAAGAACCCCACTAGAGTTTCGTTTTCCGCCGTGTGGTGCCAGTCACATCAAGGCTTCCGTAACACCTCATTTTTATTCGAAGCCTGCAAATTATATCACGGAATTGTAACAGTAAAGGAATTTCGTCAACAGACATTAAAAATCATGGATATTACCTCGTCACAAAAGACGTGCGAGACGTCATACTCATAACGTGGTTTGTTATTACATAAATATTGCAACAGACATTCAACGCCATGTTCCATTTTGCCAATCGCATGAGTTTCTGTTCTAACTGAAGCTTGCATTTGTACAAATACGAAGCACGTGCGAGGGTATTTGGGGCATCTCGGGAATTTTCGTACCCTCAAGATACCTTTGAGTGATGTTTTATGTCTGCGAATGTGCAAAGAGACACGGTAAAAATCTTGGCTTCACCCTTGCAGGTCTCACACGTTGTGGGTGACGGTCACTTTCAAGTCTGCCTCCTGAAGCACTGTTCACTCTGGCTTGTTTAAGCATGGCTTCACGGGGAAATCCGCTTTCGACGGCATTCTTTGTTTTGGTAGACACAATATTTGCTGTTGGCTCATTATTTCGCAGACATGAAGCACTTCCGACTTATAATTTGAGAGTACAAAAGTACTCGAAATGTCACGAATGCCATCAGAGGTGTTTTATATCAGTGAACTTAAATTTTAACATCAAGTTATGAAGAATGCCACAGACTGCATTGTGCAATCCTTGTGGCAACAGTCTTTGAACATTGGGAGATGTGAAACACCCCCAAAGTGATATTTGAGGCTATGAACATACCCAAATAGTTGCAAACGAATTTGAGGCAACAAAACCACCAGAGGTGTTTTGGACGACAAGGCCAAGGTACTTCTAAGTACGAACACGAGTGGGAGCCAACATAGGGCCACGTCATACCGATGTAGATTTCAATAGAATTTGGAAAACAGGAGTAAATGACTCAGGACCACCTACGCGCTGCACTATCTGAGTAAAAGCATCGTCCGGTTCGTGTCTTGTTTTGGCTAAAATTTCCCATGCTACCCGTCCTCACTCGCTTTCACCAAGATATCAAGACGGTGTCGGACTTTCTGATAACAAATTTGTTGTGGCAGGGTTTTTAAATGGAATCATTATCAAACAGGTACTTACTTTAGCCAGCTTCATTTCAAATTCTATAAGTTTCAAGAATTGCTCATTGTTTCTTGATGGCGGTGCTCCAAGAAGTTCACCGATTCTGGTCATATAATTCAGGAGTGAACGAAGGTGCTGGAATTGAATCAAACGACCGATGAGCGATTTGAGCGACTGGTTTAGAAAGATGCACTTTCCTGAAGGTAACCAGTCTTGCGAATGACCAAGAGTGACACATTTATTTTTTTGTATTAAATTTAAACAAAGGTTGTCAATTGTTACCAGAGAAGTGGACTTGAGAACATGATACAAATTGATTTACCTCATTTTCTTCGATAGTTTCACTTGTGGTGTACCAGCTCTTTCTCAACTTGAAAGTTGCCGGCCTTACCTGAAAATTGCACGACATATAAATTACTATCTTTACGGCAAGACCTGGGGTCAAACTTGCCAGATTCGCAAAAAATCGGGTTTTGATTTGGTTACTGTATGTACGAATTTCTAAGACTGCTAAAGTATTGTAAAACCGACTGTCATGACTGATCATCAGGAAAATCATGTACCAAAAGGGGCGTAGACGTAAGAACAAAACCTTACCCCAATTTCGTTTGTTGTCGATTCTTGGAAAATCGTCAAACCGAAAAATGGAAATATTGAGTATCGCGTCACTTGGTGCAAAAGTAAGTTGAGGTCAAACGTCGAAGTATTCCATTTGCCAGAATACGAGTTTATGTTCCATCCGCCAAGAGATCTAAAAGCAAAATTACTCAAAGATTCACAGGAAGACCTCCAATGAAGGCTTGGAAGTTCAACAAATTGACTATAGTGCTCAATATGATACATTATTTAAAAGCAAATGATAGATAGAAATACCAAACTCAGACACGTGGATCGAAGGGCCGAGATCCGATCAAATTTTACCTCGAAAACTCCACAACCATTAGATGGACTAAATGAAGTAAACAGAACATTTTCCGGCTTAACAACATGTCAACCTTGCATAAAAACAGCAATCGTGAAACGGATTTACAAAAGGTAATAGCGAACTTCACCGACCCAAGCGCTTTTACCCATATCCCAAAATACCGTAAACATGTGTCACGTTTCCAGCCCCGCAAAAGAAGATAACTTAATTCTGGGGATTTCACCTATGGCGCTGCACTCGTTTTTCAAATGCATTGTGGGGCTTGGAAACATCTGGTGACACCAGGAGTCTGTTTTTCGAAAAGCCACATGGCTTTTGTCTTTTGACTCCAGCCGGACGCCATGAATTTGACTATGAATAGCCAACAGTTGATTTTTTTGTCTTTTGCGTTTCCCGAAAAGTTTTGTCTTTGGTCCATTTCAGCAGACGACGGATATCTGTCGTCTGATTTGGAGTTGTAGACAGAATTTCGCGAAGCAGACTATTAACGCATACGAAGCCTAATTTTTGGACAAAAGCCAGGGTTTATTCCTTTGTACCTTCACAAAATAAAAATTGGGTGGGCTAGGTTCGATAGCAATGACGTAGACTAAATTGAGAGTGATTGTCAAAAATGATATTTAGTAGTTCTTTGAAGTTGTTTTGAGTATAGAAGACTAGTACCGACAATTTCTGTAGATAAGCCCATGGGCGTGTGTTCGGAAAATTTCAGTCGATTAAACAACTCCAAATAAACGCCTGGGCGTTTATTCGGTAAAGGGGGCGTGCAAATGGAAAGTCATGGGTTTCCTCGTGACTTTCACATTTTTTACTTAAAACTAGTTTTTAAATTTTATGTTAATAAATGCATAGTTCTCCAGCACTTTTGTTCTTACAGACGATAAATGCTCCACGAAACTGAATTTGTGACTAAATATTGACGCTTAGTGGGCTTTTGGTCAGTCGCTTTTTGGTGAAAAAAGAACATTGACAATTTCAGCGTAGCACGGTGGGCACCCTTGTTTTCTTTGCCCAAATCACTGTCTGCGTGGGTTGAACAAAAAGCGAACGGAGTAGGAGATCACTCAGTTCTAAAACAATATGATGACTGACATGCTATGAATACATTACCACGGTCCTATTTTATTTAAAAACGTTTTTCACTTTGCGAACAGACTTTGCTAATGTAGGACAAAATTTCGACCAAACGTAAAAGCATGTCGTAATGGGTTTATACGAAATAATGCATTAGTTTCCTACAAAGAACATAAAAATGCACCATTCATGGATATCAAGACAAGGGGTCATATTTTATCATTAGGCCGCATTGTTTTATTTTATTTTCGAGTAGTAGTTGTTATTTTTTGTACCTTTTCTCATTTTTGACTTTGTGAAGAATTATGTTTTTGGACGCTTATTCGCATAAATCGACAACGGCCTCCGTCCAGACCTCGATTCCCGTCAGGTGAGTTTCCCAACGGTTATAAATCCAGTCAGTCCTTGGTTGGGCCGATGGTGTATTTTCGGTGTTGTCAAGGTAAGAGTATAGGTTTGCTTCTAATACGATCAGAGGGGAATTTTCAGTCCAATTTCCTGTCTATGATTCAACAGCCCTAGATATGACCAGCACCAAGGAATGTGTGGCACCTCAACTCTGATCTGGTGGCGCATGCCTCTAAAATCTTTGCTCAGTGTACTTATAAATCTGCGTTTTGACATATTCGGCCTTTTGTTTTTGTAAGCTAGTTGTGGTGTTTTAACCGCACCAAATTGTTTAGTGGAGGCGCGCTTTCAATTCTGACGCACAGAATGATATTTCCAGTCGCATTGTTCATGTCACCAGGTCATCTCACGTGTTAGCAGATGATTAAAACCAGAGACAAGTCCTACAGTGAATTTGGGAAAACACGAACTCGAGTTGTGACAATCAAGTCATTGGCTGAAGCCACAGTGTGTGTCACTCACCGGATTAAATCCAGCATGGACTGGGTTCCGCGTTTTTGCGCTTTTCCACTTTCATCCATACACGAAGTGTACAGTTTCTTAGCTTTCTTTTCTGCTTCACTCTTAAAGGTGTCGTACGGCTTTCCTGGAAAATGCAGCAATATTAGTTTCTTATTCTGGGAATGAAACCTTCTTTCTAATAGCCTGAACTAATCTTTATATTTAAGTTACACTGTCTCGAAATATCAGTCCGTCATCTCTCGTATTATGCCGGTGTGATGGTGTTCTTAAGCGATGTAGCCCGGTTTTCTGGTACACTCTTGGTGTTCAATGATGAGAACCCTTTTCGGAATTTTCAAAATTTTCATTGCCAAACTCCGACTTGAAATATGGTTCTTTCGTCTGTCGGTTTCGCACTGTGACCACTGGAGTCACAATGCTCGCCCTTCTGTGTAGACAGAATTATACCTTCTTTTGCCGTTTCTCAGACTATGAACTGGTCTACAACTGACAAGCAACAAATAGGGTTCAAAACAAACAATCCGACAGAGTTCCACTCATGGAGTGCACAAATAAGCTTTACAATCTACTTACACTCGCTTGTGCCATGTCTTGAATTAAGCTTTTACAAATGGTCGCAAAAACCGGGAAATTGACTGCCCAGCCTCGTCATTTTCAAGCGATGCGACCCATGAGTCAATTGAAATATTACGACTTCTCGCGTGAAAGCAAAAATGACTGACAGTCTAGAGATCACCGACAACAGTTTGTTCAGTAAAGGCACGTGGATACATTTGTGTAATATTCATTTCTCATTTTCTGTAAGTTCAAAACTCAGTAAGACGAGTAAACAGCTTAATTCATTCAAAAATCCGTAATTTCTGTATTCAAAAATATTCCTTAAAGGATATCCGGCTGTTGGACTCCTTCTGTGTGGCCACTGCGATACGGAAAAGATGACCAGCCAAGACACGGGTTCACCGTATATAGGTTTACAGATTTCTTTTAGTAGATCAACAAATTTATAAATGACGTCACTGTATCACCACCTCAAAGTGGTTGTGGAAAGCCAAAGAATGAGAACTTAATTTGTGTTGTATCATGCGAGATTTCCCACCGCCCAGAAAACGAAAACATTTGGCGAGAGAACTGCTTTTCGGTGGCGTGCGAACTTTAAAGCAAAACAAACATTAAAATTCATTTCTGGCGCCTAATACCAAAATTCTTCCAGTGATCACTTGCACACAATACCTCGGTGGTATTTCCTTAAGACATGTGATTTGTACAGCACACTTAAAAGAACCGATAGTTTTGTTGTTAGATTAGCTCATGTGTGAACTTATTATTAAACGTTATATGAGTTTAACCATTCATCTCTAGTATATTCTGGCTTACTAGATTACATGACAACATAAAAACCAAAAATTAATGACAGTGGAACTGGTATAATTAAGTTGACACGGCGACAAACTACAGTGGAAATGTATCCATCAAAAAATTACGGCGAGTCCTTGCTTACTAAGACAAATGCAACCTCTCACCTAGAGCCTTCTTTATAACCAGATGATTTCTTTCCAGAAGGGCGTCAAACGAATCCCAACGGGACCGTCCTGGTGGTATAGGATGTGATTTGATCCAGCCTCCGCATGCGTACTGATAGAAGTCGTCGCACGGGTTTACTGTGGGATCCATGGCGTCCAAAACGGAGCCAGCAACTGAGGTACATGCAGGAGATGTGCAGTATTTCTCAGCCGAGTCAGGTATATGTACATGAGTATTCCCTGCCCCTGCATCTCCCGTGCTAGGTGCTTGAACATGTAAATATAGTGACGATAATGTTGACAGAAATGAGCCAGCTACTGACGTACAGGCCAGGCCAGTAGCCAACACTGAACGGGCGTGGTTCGAATTTCTAGAACGGTGGACCTTTAATGTTTTGCAAACGTCGACACTATAGAGTTTTTAGTGAGGCCTTTGATGCAGCTTAACTAAGGGAAGAGAAATCTGTATACACGACATTGACTCTCCATGCTTCTGAGATGTATTACAACTTGTGAGGATGCTGTAGCGGTTGCTCGCAAGGAAAGGGACACAGATTTGAATGTAACGTGGTCCAACAAGAGAATCTCCTGCCAAAATTTCAAATCAGGAATGCTTACATGATTGATTTCTCCACATGTCATTCTAGGATGGAACTATGAGCTTTAGTCGGAGAATGACTTGTTTTTGCGCATTACTAAAGTTTCTTACATCGCTGGAAATGGGAACAGGCCGCTATTTCGAAGGTTCACTATTCCAATGGTTCATTGCTCCGAAAATTTCTAAACTTTCAGACGCAGGTGTATGTTTTATACTTTTACATGCAAAAGTAAACGATACTCCGGTTGTTAGATGCACCTAAATTTGAAACCACGCCCGGGTACTAAAACATTTTGTTTGGATTTCATATAGACAGTGACCACCGTCTAGCAGGCCAGTCCAACTAGAGTTGGTGGTCCCTGTCTAGATTTATTTTCAGTGTGCATGCGAAATTGCACACATGTCTTGACACGAAAAAATGAGCATGCATTTGCATTTCTAAAAGAATATGAAATAATAATATTGAATTAATGGATTATCAACCACGATACGTTCATCAAATCCATGTCAAGATCGCATTGCTGCGGGACTTAAAAGTTTAGGGCCGCTGCATCTTAAACTCACCCAAGGAGCCTCGCGCTCAGCCGGTCGAATTTAATTGTAGTTAGTAGGCCGCTCTGTCCCTGCCATTCAAGGAGTCCCATTCAGTCTTCTTAAATTTGAAACTGTCGTTGGTCGCCGCAGCTCTGACCCCATGGGAGGCGCAGCAATGAAATAAGTGGGGGCTATAGCCCCCAACCCCTTATAATGGTGAGCGCCACCCATGCCCATGGGCATCGCAGCGCCGAAATAAGTAGGGAGGTATATACCCCCACCCCCAACCGCCCATGGACCCAGGCCCCAGATGTTGTCCCGCCAAGCTTGAGAATGAGTTGTGAGCAAACAATCAGGGTAATGAACTGTCGGAGTACTGGATTTTGAAATTCGAAGTAGTAAATTTTCGAAAGTAGCGAATCTTCAGAGACACAGTGAGCCTTCAGAGATGTGAAGTTTCGGTATACATGTAGTGACATGTAACCTTGGAAATCTTTTCCTTCAAGTTTGTTGCTCGTATGAAGTCTGCGGGGCTGAGTTCTAGGCCTTCTTTTCCCTAATAAAGTGAAAATGCTTGACGGGGTTTTCTCAGCGCAAGAAAACACGGTAACTGAATGCCTGTTTTTTAGCACGACAGAGAACTGCCTATAGTGAACTTACAGTCAACGTGTACACCGTGGTGAATTTAAAAGAACGGAAACGCTCACACGTGTACACGCATGCATGTCAATCCACCAATCCACAATCAGAGTGGACACTGGATGAACAACATAAACTGCATATATGACAATCACTTTCAATTCATAATTTGAAAATGCCTGCACTTCACCATACTTTGCTAGAAATTGAACCAAAGTAGCAGAATAACCAATCTCAATTTTCCGCTGTTTTGTTCCTTGGACGATTTTAAAGAGGGCTGGAACGTGATGAACAGACTAAATTGCCATATTGAAAACGGTTCTCTGCCACTGGAACAGAATCCAACCAGCTCACCAGGTATTTTTAGAGTTTGTTCGTAAAGATTTTTAAGTTCTGTTAATATCAAAACATTTTCTTTCAGTTTGAAAATTCAAAAAACGACCTGCCAACTGCTCGCCACTTCCTCGATTTTTCTCCCACAAAACAAATCAAGTCTCCTTATTTGGTATGGCAAGACATATACAGACAAATGTGACCTTCTGCCTCAAGCCACTAAAAGCAACTGACTGTGAGCGCATGCACACATTTATCATAAGTGGGAGTGAGATTAGATACTCTGTGGTAACCACAGAGTTTTCCTTCCTGCGTATTTCAAAAGTCGTGAATTTTGTGATTTTCGCTGGAAATTTCATCACAGGGGAAAGTGAATTATTCTGTACTAAAGGTTGCAAGATGGTACTTTCGTCAGGAATTGTATATAAGACATTTTTTCACGAGTTTCATGTTCTATGCCTCTTCAAGGCATTCACGTTGCACTACTTTTTGGAAGCCCTCTCGTTGCTATATAGTATATTTAGGTCATTGGGCTAGACATCTATGCCTATAGTAGGTATAGACAATCACTTTCAGATTCCGGTTTTACTCTTTGGCGTTGCTACCACGCTCGTTCTATGCTGATCAAGCCTCTTCTTATCGTCTGACGATATCCTGTCGTCTATACGAACACCACTCGGGCAAAGTTGGCCGGGTACGGCCCAATGCCACGTGAAGCGTTTTGAATCATAAGCAATTTCGTAATTATTACTAACTTAGTTATCATTGTAGTTACTAGTACTAGTAGCTGTAACAATTTTGTTGTCTTTTCCCATCTATATCCTTATATAAAAATATCTTTGACGGATATGCTGGGGCTGGACTTTTCCGCGGGGTGGGTTGCACCGAACCCCCCCAAACCCCCCTGACTACGGGCCTTCAGGAAGAAGTTGTGCAATGTTTCTCATGCAAGGTAGGTACATGTGTATTCCCTGACCCTGTAAAGATAGTAACGATAGTAGAGAGGTTTAGGAAACATTAAATATGAGGGTACAGGAACTAGTGCCTGAAACTATTTACACATATGCAACAAAAGGCACGTAGTAGTACACACCTAAATACGTGGTCACGTGATCCAATCAAAGGCAGAGTAGTAGGAAGTCAATAATCAAATTTAAATTCATAAAAATTATTGATAATTTTAGCGACTTAAATGGGCCTGGAACGCAAAATACAGACTAAATTGCACTTTTCAGGACGGTTCTCTGCCACTGAAACAGAATTCAACCACCTCTGTAGGTATATTTATTTTTACAGTTTGTTTGTAAATATTTGGAGTTTCTGTTGATGTCAGCGCATTTTTCTGTTAGTTTTAAATTTCAAGAAAACAATCTGTCAACTGCTCGAAATCGACTCTAAGTTTTTAAAAAAATATTTTGAATTTATTTTACAGTTTGAAAGTTTGTCAGCCGTGTGTTCCCATTGTACATGTAAATGGTAAATTTGCGTATTGACCGGTGTGTGAAGTTTCTCGTCATGACATGAGTCACAGTCGGTGCCCATCTTGACGAATAGTCGACAACCTCGAGTTCGCCGTTTGCGACATACATTTTGACTGAGATGCTTCGTGGCAATTTTATCAGATTAGCCATACATGCACTTCATATGTTCGCATCAGCTTTGATTTTGCTGATTAAAAATCAGCACATGCAGAGTCACGCCAAGCAGTACACAGGGGCCCCCTTGGGAAAAACCTTCTTATCAGATTTTCGATAACATCGTAAATGGTTATATGTGCGTGTTGGTACATTCAACTCAATTGACACAACGTTTCTATTATTAGACTTCCAACTTTTAATGATCGTGAAAATCAACCAAAATCGTGGCTCGTCACTACTTCAGTCGTCGCACGTTTTGAATTCCTTTCAATATTGTGATCGGGAAATTTTTCACGCTAGTTCCTCCATTTTGTCAGTCGGTGTGAGTGACATACATATGTCCATCACATTTTGAACCAAGTTTTACCAAAAAGCTTGAGCAACATAGTGGCGAAATTATTTGAGAATCAATGAGTCATCTTACGCAGAATCGCGGGACTGATCTATGTAAGGTAAACGTCGCACGGCCGTCAAACGACATTTGCGGGTTATCTTGAGTAGCAAAATAGCGAATCTTTTATTTTCAATTTAGTTGCGTTATCATTTAGTTTCACATTTCGCCAACATCTCCCATAAATAAACTGTGACGGATTATTCGAATCAGTTTAAGGCAGTTGCAACGGCTTTGCGAATATTCTCCAGAAAATGTTTTAACTTGTTGTCAGGAGTAAACTGGCACTGTTCTTAGTTTAAGTATTTTTTTCTGCTGTTCTATGTGTGTGTTCTAGCAGATAGTTTATTGATTGGCATGACCCCTGAGGTCAGGACAGCGATGATGTAATTTGATTACCAAAGAATACTGTGGAACATTCTAGTGAGTGATTAATTCAGTCTGGAACATTCTAGAGCCGAGTATATGTTTGTATAATGATTAGGTAGATTCCGGAAAGTTCTAGAATGTGCTTGAACAGGTAAAAAGTTCAAGGTCATTGCATGAGAATATAAATACCCAAGCACAGGTTTATGACTATTGAAACTTAGTTACAAGAAAGTTGCGGTGAAGAGAATGAATCAATAGTTACAGCGATAGTCAATAGATAGCCAGCTTTTGAGACAGCAGGTTACTGAATCAACAAGTGTAAAAAGGTGTTGAGAGTGTTTCAAAAGCTCATCACAAGTCACGTCTTCGTAGCACTGACTGAAGCATAGAACAAACATTAATCGGTTACTTTGTTTGAGTAGGGTTGTGAAAGTAGTCGAGATTAATAAAGCGATTACTTGAATCATGCTGCCTTCAGTCTATCGTCGCACCGAAAGCTATTAGCACCGGGCGGTAACCACTTGCACCCACCCACGCATGGTGAAAACGTGACAATTGGCGAGCACGCCAGGAGTTTACTGATGGTAACAAGGTGTGATAAAGAGGACTGTTGCAGTTAGCGACTCACTATGGAGACAAGATCTCAACTAAGGGAGTTGATGGCCCTCGGACAAAAATGGGTCTGCAGGGAGACAACCTTAGACATTTTGTAGAGAAACAACAAGCTGAGGCTCCTGTTTAGACTAAGCGCAAGAAGCTAGACCGAGGAGAGAAGGCAAGCGCGAGAGACTTAGGCTGAGGAGAGAATGCGATCTCGTGAGGCTGAAGAGAGAACGCAAGCTCGAGAGGCTGAGGCCGAGGAGAGGATGCAAGCCCGCAAAGCCGAACAGCAGATGAGAGAGAAAAAATGGAACACGAGAGAGCACGTGCAGCACCGAAAGCTGAACAGGTTGCAGCTGAGGGTAACCCTGTTAGGATAACTTGTGACATAACGCCGAAGATGCCCACGTTTGACGAAAACAAGAAGATATGGACAACTTTTCGGAAAGGTTTGAAAGATACCTAGAGAGCCAGGGTTCGACACAGAGTAAATATGCAATTAGTCTCAATGCCCGGTTGACAAGCAAGGGTCTGAAGTTTTACACCAGCATCCCGATGGCTGATGCACTGGACTATGCCACACTCAAAAGAGCCTTGCTGAAGCGGTTTGAACTGACGGAGGAGGGGGGTTTGCAGGCAGTTTCGGGAATCGAGGGATAAGAGGGGAGAGAGCTTACCAGTTTATGACCCCGTACAGCGCTACCTAGACAGGTGGATCGACATGTCCGTCTGTGATAAAGACCTTACCGAGTTGAGAGACATGTTAGTTAGACAGTCGACTACAAAAAAATGACCTCACAGAGGGAAGGTGCTTCTTCTGATAAGCAGATTTCACCCAGATATTCATTGTTAGGACGGATGCATCAAACGATGTTTTAGGGGCACTCTTACGGAAGGAGTTTGATAATGAGACATTCCCTATTGTGTACACCAGCCGGCAGCTTGAAGAGAGCCAGCTGCATTACTTCACAGAACAGTATTTGGTGATGGCGTTCGCCGTTAAACGCTTCCAGTTTTATCTCTACGCGACGCGGCGCAGACAGACCAAAGCCATCGGTATACATTCAACGTCGTAAGATTGAAAGCCAGAGTTATGCGATGGGCAATAGTGCTGCAGAACTATAAATTTCATTTGGAAGATATCCCGAGAAAATCTAATGTGGGTGCAGACTACTAAAGTCGACTAGCAGAGCCAAGTCAGGGAGAATCTGATAGAAGGACACAGAAGCAGAAGATTATACATCTGCGCCAGATGATTATGAGTTAGAAAACTAAAAGAGTAATTTTCTCTACGGTAGGGTTGTGTTGTCAGGAGTGAATTGGTACTGTTCTTGCTCTTTTCTATTGTTCTTTTTGTGTTCTAGCAGATAGTTGTTGATTGGCATGACACCTGAGGTCAAGACAGCGATGATGCAATTTGTTAACCAAAGAATAGTGTGGAACATTCTAGAAAATTATAGCATGTAAGCGATTAATGTAATCTGGAACATTCTAGAGTATATTATATGTTTCAATTGTAGAATGATTGGGTAGATTCCGCAAAGTTATAGAATGTGCTTGAATTGGAGAGAGTTGCGGTGAAGAGATTCAGTAGTTACAGCGATAGTCAATAGGGAGCCAGCTGTAGAGACAACAGGTTATGGAATGAACGAGTGTAAGATGTGGTGAAAGTGTTTCAAAAGTTCATCACAAGTCAAGGCGTTGCAGCACTGGATGGAGCAGAAAACAGGTATTACGTCGGACGTTTTGTTCGTGTAGGCCTGTGAACGTACGGGTTGAGATTAATAAAGTGATTAATTCGAACCAGTCTTCAGTCTATCTTCTCACCGAAAGCTATTGGCACCGGTCGGTAACCACCTGCACCCACCCACACACGGGAAAAAACGTAACACTTGTCCGTAAATGAGAAATTTTTGCAACAGTAATGCGAGGCATTGCAACTTACGCGAGTAAACTTCGATCTCTTGGGAACGTCAGTGGGCGCTCTTAGGTTAAGATTTCATGTATCTTTTAAGAAATACAGAATCCTTCCTCCATATTGCGACCTTTGCTGAAGAAAAATTTTCAGCAAAAATCAGGGTGTCTCAACAAAGAGGCCGCTGTACCTGCCATATTTTAGCGGATGCCATTGGGATTTTGCATAACGAAAACTCACACACGGTTACATATTATTGCATGTTTTGAAAGCAATATAAATCGCGGGTGCTAGAAGCTTTCAAGTGTAATTTTTAAAACAAAATGGCAGCTACGTCAGCTGATTTGATCATGAGGGAAAAACAATATCCTTTGAGATACTAAAATGATGGAAACCTTTGTAAATTTCATGTGAATCAAACGGGAAATGCGTAGTAGTAGTAATACACTTTATTCACTTTAAGTCAAAAACCAAAAAAAAATACAGTTGATACAGATTTACGCTTATGGAGACTCCGTGAAGGATCCGAGAGGTCCGCTGACCACAGAGCCACCAGAGAATAAGAAAGAACAAATACAGCGTTACAGATAAGCAGAACTACAAAAATTAGGTGATGATGTACTTTAAAACTACTTGTGTAAAGACTGGGAGAGATTATCGAAAATAGTTACATACAAAGCAGTTGGGAATAGTGCACTCAAGTTCATAATTTTCAAAACAAACATTCTTAAAATAATTTATAACAGAGGATAACGAATGGGTAAAAAGTTTTTGGGAGACACTTTCAGGAAGGTTATTAATGATACATATGTATGAGGTAGGGCATTTCGAACTGAATCTTCAACAAATGATTTAGTACAACGGGGAGTATGTAAAAGATGTCGTTGCCTAGTGTAATGTTCATGAACAGACCCACGAGTTATTAAATTGAACGTGTTAAAAATGAAGGTAAGTAAGTATGAACATATTTGTAGAAAAATTTAATGATAGCAACAACATACAAGTCCTTTATTTTGAGTAACTGTGTAGTCTTAAATAAAGGATCTGTATGGGCATTAAAATGACTAGAGGTAATATTGCGAATAACCTTTTTCTGTAATTTAAATATTCTATGATGTTCACACCCCCATAGCAGAATGCCATAATTAAAATGAGGAAGGACAAGGCCATTATATATAGTTTTCAAAGTTTCAAAGGGCAAGAAATGTTTTAGGTTATTAAGAACACCACAGAATCTGCTTATCTTTCTCAACAAATTGTTCATGTGTGGACTCCATAACAAGTTTTCGTTGATGGTAACACCAAGTAAATTGAAAGAGCGAACTCTTTCAATTTCCAAATTATTAAACTTTAAATAAAAATCATCAATACGTTTTGGGGGTTTATGAAAAACCATGAATTTTGTTTTAGTTGCGTTTAAAACCAGTCCATTTACGTTTAACCAAGACTGAATTTTCTCCAGCTCCGCACAAAATATGCGTGACTCATTAACAGACAACGTGCTATGAATACCATTAATAATAGTAGTATCATCAGCATAGAGTATGCAGTCAAAGAAACTTGTGCACTTCACAAAATCATTCATATAAATGATGAATAATAACGGACCCAATATAGACCCCTGTGGGACACCTCGTAGAATTGGAACTGTGTTAGATTTGTGTTGTTAATTTGAACATACTGAGCCCGATTAGAGAAATAGTTTCTCAAGAAACTTAAAGACAAGGGGCTAGCGTGCTAACAAACAACATTTGTCACAACTTAGACGCACAGAGTAACGTGCTTGACGAAAAAGTCCACGCTTGCATCGAAGTAGACATGAACTGACTGTCACCATAGATTATAGACAACATGTACTATAGTCTATGCTGTCACCGGCGCCCGCAGTCTCGGTTGTGAGCACGGATGGCTAATATAGGGATGTCAACACTGAAACTGGATTACGCTCATGCTTAAAGTAGTTGAGAGGCACACGAAGAGTTACTCCGGCGAACTAACATCCAAAAGTACGCTTTGTTATTTCAAAATTATACAGTTTTTATAATTAGGTGAGTTGAAGCTAGTAATTTTACCCGACGATTTTAGAAACCACCTGAAGTTATCAATTATTCTGTGACCAGGAACTACTCCACAAACTTCGAATATAGCTTCATCCTTTTTGAAATGTTTCTTTTAGGTAAGATGCAGCGACCCACTTCGTATAGTAACACGACGCGAAATTATCAACATATTTAATACTCACCACCCTGATGGGACTGTTTAGCGCCACCATGCCTAACAAAAACCGCCAAAACAGTTATGGTAGCGAGTCCTATGACCACGCAAAATATCAACACCTTTTCAAGAGTTGTGCGGTTGCTGCAGGCCTTGGAATTGCTACATGTATAGCTTACTTCACTATTCTCAAACTGGTTGTAATTCGTTGTAGACATCTGCAACAGGAAGTGCATAATCAAAGTCTCAAGTGGTGAATACAGAGGCAAACAGGTGATTGAACAATTACTGTATAACTACAACGTACTTGTGTATATTTGCAGCAATTTTCTTTGATATGCAAGTGCTGTTGAATGGAACAGTCTAGATTCCTCAAAATCCTCTCATAAGTTTGGAATTACAGTCGTCCCACAGACTTTCATATTCTGAACTTTAAAATTCTACTGCGAAACATCAAAAACTGAAGCCGGCCTTACCAGGATGTAGGCTATCGAAGGCCAACACTGTGTTGTTGTTGACTTATCTATCAGCTATCATGATGCATGTGGACCCTATAGAAAGGACTAACAAGGAGCCCGTAATACAACCCGAGCGTATACTTCAGTAATTCACTAAAATGCATGGGTACACAATGAGAAAAATGGTTCTTATCCGAGCATTTTGAGTTCGAGAGATCTTCCGAGTTTGACAAACGAACACGTTAAACCCAGTAACGATGGGCGCCACAGGTGGGACTACACAGACAGGAAAAACACCACTTTGGACACTATTCTGGCTACACTTGTTGAGTTCAAATCGCAGCTGGCAATGAAACGAAATGGAAAATTTCAAGAATTTCGCACCTGTTGGACGCACATGAAACAGTCAGAAATAAATGAAGTGCTCAAAAACTGAGAGGGGTACCTTGAAATTACAGAAATAATCTCGGAGCACAAAGCCGACGCGACAATATCATTATACAAGGCGTTAGTCAATCCGAAGGAGCAAGTGAAACCTGGAATGATTGCGAACGTAAGGTAAGGAAAGTGCTGAGCTATAAACTGAATATACAAATGTAGATACTGTAGGAATGACGTTTAGCTCGACCGCGTGCATCTATTGAATTCTCGGTGTCCTAATTAACCGATAGCTTGTCATGAGGAGTGTATAGAATGTGCGAGGATCTGGCATTTCTGAATTCTTTACTACCCGCGTAAGAAACACCAGGAAGCAACATTTACCGGCCATACATGACGCTCGGCAGAAACATACTAAACGCTTGTACAAGTACATCAGTTATGACAAGTTGATTATAGAGAAAGACGAATTTGTGACTGACGAACATGATTTTCTCAAGCTGTTCAGCCTGTACAACGATTGGATCAATGTGTCACCATATCGTAATCTGAAAAGTATTAATACAAATGCGGCGTATTTCCTATCCCGTCCGTTATAGGGATGTGGCCAAGGCCAAGAAAATTTTGAATGCCGTGAACTTGAGACACATGAGTTATCAGCATTTTCTTAGAACATTGAAGGAATGAAAAACAAAGCGAATAACTATGAATTCATGAAACTTATAAATTCTTATTATATTTGTGTATTGTGTGAGACTTAGACCAAAGCAGATTATGATTCCTCGCACCTATTTACTGATTACACTTGTTTGCATCTGCCTTATCGGAGAACCAGCAAATATGGACGTGCACCATGAGGCATCATAGTAGCTGTTAACATGTCTTTAAGAATAGGCATTCGGACAATTAAATGCAGCTTTACATTTCCGGTGTGACTTTGCTTGATAATTTATTACTTCCTTTGGAACATCGACGTAATGTTTGTTGTCACATACCTACCACCAAAGAAGTATCCAGTATATGCAACGTATTTCCAGGAAGACTTGCTTACTTTTCAAAGAAGTTCGATAAGTCATCAAATGAAGTACTCAACTATTGAAAAGGAGTGTATGGCTTTATTGATGTCGTAACATTTTGATATGAATTTTTATCATCAGTGATGTGGCCAATTAGTGTATATACTGACTACAATCCTCTGACCTTCTTGCACAAGATGGATGATAAGAACCAGCGGTTGCTTAAATGGAGTTTGTTGCTGCAATATGTACCAATGTGTTACTTTTTGTGTATGAAAAAACAAAAGCTTGCGTAGTCCATTGTTATTTATAATGTATTTTTAAATACAAGAACAATTAAAAATGTGTTAAAGTGAATTGTAAAAGCAATTGCCAGGTTGTAAACTTTTTCTGAGAATTTCGTAATGTTATGACTTAATTTTACACTGCCGATTTGGCAAACTGTGCAAGCACAGCGCATAGAGTACAACAGCAGCTACATCTATTGTCAGATTATTGTAAGAGGTGAGTGTCAAAATTAAATCTCAGAAAGACACGGGTAAAGGTTTTACGCAATGGAAGGAAACTAAGAAGCTACGAAAGTGGTATTTTGGTGCTAATGTTTTACATATTTAGCACTTATGTTTAAGCAAAGATGAGTTTGGACTCTTGCTCAGGCAAACTATATCATCACAAGCACCGACTGAAATTAGTGGTCTTAATAAAATCAGCTTCAGGGAAATGCAACAGTCTATCAACCAGCATTGCCTTGAAATTATTTGAAAAAATGAATTTACCTATCATAAAATATGGTTTAGAAGTTTGGGTTTTGATATCAAAAATTGTATAGAACCTGTCCTGATAAAATATTTCAAGTGTTTGCTTAAAGTCCAGTCTTCCGTGAGCAATGCTGTAGTCCTCGGTGAGTTTGGGGAAACTTCTTGTCTCTGTATGCGTCTGACAAAACTAATCAAATTTTGGATAAAGCTGCTGAAAATCAGCGTGTAATGGTGTGCGTCAACTTGTTGAATTTGGTCGCAACACGTGATGTACGAAGGTAAAAAAATTCTATTCACGCAAGGATTTGGTTTTGTTTGGATTTGTCAAGATGTTGGAAATATGGAGATTTTGTTATCCCAGTTTATCCAGAAAACATAAGTGACTGTGCTATACACACCGGCATGAGAACATAACATGCAATAACTAGCTTGAGCTCTACATGGAATTTTGAACCTTGTTGGATCCGGAAAAGTATTTGTTCTCATCAAGGACAAACATCTTAAGACAATTTTTGCCCGCTGTGGATGTTCGTGTCATTGTCTTCAGATAGAACAAGGAAGACTTGTTAATATCCCGAGAGAGGAGTGTTTGTGTATTTTCTGTTTTAACTGAGGTAAACATAAAATTGAAAATCAATTTCACATGTTATTTATTTGTACATTTAAACAATGACATTAGGAAAAGGTTAAGGTTTATACCAGAGCATTTTTATCACAATTCGTGTGAATGGATTTTCATTAATCTTATGTCTTCACAAAATGAATCTCTCATTCAAGATATTGGCTTGTTTTTATTGCAGACGTTTCACACGAGCATCAAAGTTGCTTGACAACTTTATTGTAAACAACTTATATTCTACGTGTGATTTGTCACCGCGTTGTTAACTGTTTGTGTTATACGTGTGTTATGGGCCAGAGGGCAACACCACCTTATGAAATAAACGATATACACACATACCCTTGTGTTGGCATGAAGCGCAGTTTAGTGTTATACGCTGGAGTTCATTTGTTCCTCCAACTCGGCTTCAGTCCAAACATAGTTGATTAGCCGTTCTACCTATTGAGGCGAATTTATCAACGGCGACACCCCATCAGTAGATGTCGAAAGGAAATTCAATGTTATAACGACATAATTCATAACATTTTAAGTGGAGTGGGTTTGATTGGTTTTAACAATGTGTTTTTGGTTATTCTGTGTAGTTTCCATGGAATGACTTTAAATTGTCACGATTCACCACCAAAATTTCAGAATATGCACCAGTAAACTTCATGGAATCCCTACTGATATATGGCGGCGGACCGTTCAAGAAGAGAAGCAACTTCGACCGGGGAGTGAGGTGCAACATTTAAATTGGTGGCGGTCAGAGGAAGGGGAACCGTTATCGTATATCCTGGAAGACAATAACTTTAGCAACGCCGCTGTACAGTGTATGTAACGAAAAGTGCTTTGTAGACAATGGCGAGTAGAAGGATTCCAGAATTGTCCAATTCTACGCAGTTTGAATGATTTTTTACCAGTCTGTAGAAATTTTTTATCGTCAAAGGGGTTTTTATGTTGAGAATTCTGTACTGCCAGCGAATGAATAATCCCAAGCCAACGAGACGAAATCAATGTAATTCGTCTATTTCGAAGACGGTGTTATACGGATTACAGGTACGTACGTGTATTCACAGGTAACTTAATTTATTTAGACCGTATATTTCACATCTATACGAAAGAAAGGCGTTCATACTTTGACAGGCAGTTGTAGCCTTGTTTCCTACTCAATAACCCGTGTAGCTGAAAAATACATCTTTTACTAAACCTATTTTATTTCCTCGTCGCACGGGGACGGTAGGCCAAAAGGGACAAAAATTGTAGATGTCGCTGCTACATTCAGTCTGTAGTAATTGGTACTAGACAAACACATACATTTACTTGCTATACCGATTTTCATTATTTGTATGATACAAGCGACCTCCTTTCACTCGTACGTCATGAACTTTTGGATATAAAGTGGATCAAGAAAAAGTGACGACTTATTCAGACTGGCTGGCGAGTTATGCGATGACGAGTTAAGTGTTACTTTTCAAACAAACTGATAAAACATTAATACAAATACAACGAGAGTAACACATAGCATGAAAAACCTTGGAGAAATCCAAAAATAATCATTTAGCTGCGTCTCCGTAGGTTTAATTGGTACTTACGTCGATATTCGTTAATGTTGGCCCATTTAATGCACACCCTTACAGTGTGTAACACCTGATGACTTACAGTGGGTGCACCGTCCGTTAAGAACAACTGGGGATGGAAATGGTACACTTGTATTTATCGGTGGTGTCTTAGGCGAGTAATGTTTAACTCAATTCTGAATTTGAAAGCCAGAGACTGACTTTTGTCAATATTTTCGAGCCACTCTCATAAACCCACTCCTTTTTCCACTCTCTATTATTTGAGTTTTGGCAAATGGGTCCCAGGAATTATTGACTGAATAATAAGAGCGAGACCCCCGCCTTAACGACCCCTCCAGGAAACACTTTTTGTATAACCTACTTTTTCCTTTCATGCCGGAACAATAGTGACACCAGTTGAATGATTACCTGGCCACACTAGCATGGCTTCAACAGGGTCAGCCATAAAAGTCTGAGACAATTTGTGAAAACCACTACTACGAACTTTTGAAACAAATTAAGTTGTTTACCCGCCTAGCTGATCCATGAAATAGCTGATTAGAACTGAAAAATACTCCACACGTACATGTATATGAACTTGCTTGATGATTTCTTCTCGTGAATTATAACTTTCCAAGTCATTACCAGAATTTTATCGGTTATCTAGTCTCGACTGCCGCCCACTTGTTTTCACGTGAAGATTCCTCATGGAACTGTGTGCTCAATAATTATATTACATCAAGTCTTACATACTGTAATCGGCCATTGCCCCTAACTGCCCTTCCAAGAGAGGACCCCGTCTGAAAGAGGTCCTCTTAACATGAAAAAGGAAAATAATTCCGTCGGTGTGACTATGCAAAAAGTGTCTTTCCTTAACATAAATGGTTGTACGATATCGCAAACACAGGAAAATAGAAACAATCGATTCCATCATTGAGCCCTCTTTCCGCGAGCGGACCCTAACTTATCAATAAAAAACGGAAAATGTGGCCACATGAATGCCATCAACAGGCCCCTAATTAAGGGCTGGACCTCTTAATGTGAAAGGATATATAATTTCAAATATGGAAAATGAGCAGCAATTCATGCTGGTCTGTGTCACGTTCTCAATATTTATCTAGCGATTCGAGAGAAGACGAAAAAGAGAAAGATAGATGACTCCATTATTCCTTGACAGAGTGGGATCCCTGGAGAAGCATAGTTTTGTATTCCCTAAAACTGTCTTCTGAAATTTAAAAATCCGTTGGATTATTATGCTTGTAAAAGCTGTGCTTTACAAATTTCTAAACTTTTTCGAAATACATGTATGAATGATTATGAGTACATTTTCAAATGCACTTAGACGATCTATGGTTCAAAAAATAATGAGGTCCTCCCCAAACAACAATGGCCAGGTAGTTGACAAATGTTCTATTCAATTTTTTTCTTTTCTCCATGTTTCGCCGTCTTTCTTTCTCGTCTACCCCCGGCCCCACGGATATGCCGGTTGCCACGGTTTAACCCTGACGGGAGAACGCTTACTACGGCCCTGGTAATTCATGGCGAGGTTGTCGCGTAACAGAACGTAGACCCAAGAAACACGCAAAAACGTAGGACATCATGTGCAGACTGTATATCAAGCGAAACACATGATCCTATTATCTTTACTCGAGCAAATGGGCCCCTGTGGTTCAATACGAACATAAAATTTGACTTTATTTAACGGTGGTATAAAGTTAAAGAACGGTGAGCTATTTACTAAATGATGCTGGAGCAATTCTGAGTTTACAATCATTTAAAAGAAATTTTGGTGCAAAGGGTACGTTTTTGGATCATTACAGGTTTGTGAAGTAAGTCCGGTGAGTTTGGTTAGATACTCTTTACCAGTCGAAATACGTAAAACAAAAATTCTCATCAATTTCGACTCTACTGTAGTTGCATATCGTCGGTGCTCAAACGAGGTGCTCATACTTTAGGAAGACATTTGTTAGAAATTTGGTAGCACCAAATGAGCATGTGGACAGTGCCCTTTAGAAGTGGGTAAGAGATATAAACCTTGCTTCTGTTGATGATTTTGATTTGTCCAAATTACTGTATGTTTCAACGTTAGTACTTAATTGAACGGCGTATTATAACAACAAAATTGTTTTTAACGTTCATTATAGTTCAAGAGAATGCTTATGAATGTTTTGTTTCGGCATGGAGATATTATTTTACAATTATTTGTGGAATGCAAATATGTACGAGAGTTGTGGAGGGAAATCTGATGATTTCCTTAACATTGATGATTCAAACTGTCGTGATATTTTGTTTGCCAATACCGAACGTAACAACAGTATAAATCGTGTACTTTTAGTAACAAAAATGTCCGTAGAATGCAAAACAAAACTCCTTGAACAGCTGATGTCACTAGTTGTGAATAACTATATAGAAATAAAAATGGAATTTAGTAGGCCTACAGTTATAACGCTAGCAAATGTATAGAATGGATGTATATTTGTATGGCATTTATTAGTTTGTTGCAATAAATCTTTAAAAAACATTACACGAGAAATCATTGAGCTTACGGCTAGCTTTCAGCAGACGTAAGACACTCGTAAGGCAGTTGGAGCGGGAACTTTTTGCTTATATACATTTATACGGTTTGCGATTTGTGGGACGTCCGTGATGATCCAATAGTCTAGACGCATTTCTGGAAAATGTGCATGTTAGAGGCATTTTTTAGTAAAAGTGGAGAACCTATCTTTTTAGCATAATTATGGTATGCTGATTTCGATTATGCCTGTTCCCAAGCTGGATTTTGAGTTTTTGACCATCTAATTTGCATAAACAAAATGGCCGCCAAACTAACAAGATAACAAACATGCTTGGGACCAAGAGTACAATATATCACGAATAATTAGGAAATTGTTGCTACAAAAACCTTAGCTTAAGTGTGATTATATCATTTAGTTTGGAGAACATGCTAATAAAATTCATGAAATTCCCCAATTATGCTAATTAGCTTCCGCCATTATCGAAAAATCCAAATTTCGTCGTATCTTTATCAATTTACAGGCAAACATGACAAATAAGGTGTCTGTACCTATGTTTTGAAGGTCCAGAAAAACCATTATGACATATGTGAAGCTTTTTATTTCATCTTCACTAAGTTAACATTGCTCATTAATAAA